>JAHWFP010203547.1:5319-64423 GCA_023313725.1 Lithobius niger
GTATATCTCAAAATTAGCACCGTAACATACGTATATCTCAAAATTAGTTGGCTTCAACTGGCTAACATTCGTGCTTTTGCAGCATGGAGGTGCGTTGACTGAGCGAAAAGCAAGCAATTATCATATAGCGAACCTTTTCAGCACAAATCAAATCTTTTTTTATTGTATGTGAACTGCAGATCTTCCAAGGAATGTGAAGAACGTATTATGAGCAGCAACTTCAATTAACTTGCGTTCCTAATAATGACAACATCGATTTTATGACGCTCTGGGGATCGAATAAATTATCGACGTCATTGTGAACGAGGTTTCATTCTATGTGCCAAGTCTTTTATTGGTACAATAATTTCTGAATAATTTCCATCAGTATTAATTAATTAATGATTAATGACGTCTGATTATTTTAATGTATGATGTGCATCAAAAACCCGAAAACCCTTCGCCCAGTTTTACTGATTTACGAATCTAAATCCTAAAATAATGCATTGAATAAGTAGAAAATTTGACATGCACCGAACAACACCAAAAATCACCATATGAGATGTTTTGGAATAAAAGCCAGAATGACTTGCAGAAAAATAAACTCCGACTTTCCGTAGTGTTCTGCGTTTCAGATCAGCAAATTTGAAATCCCTCGTGACAGCTTTTAAGCTGTTCATTCACCCTATATTGGAGTATGCGAGCCCGGTATGGTCGCCACATCTCCTGAAGGGTAGATTCCTTGGAGGCTGTTCAGCGTTCATTTACGCGCAGTCTCCCTGGATTCAGAAATCTTGAACCGGGGGAACGCCTACGTCGTGCTGGCCTGGAGCCCTTGGAACTTCGTTGGTTTAGGGTGGACCTTATCCTAACTTTCAGAATTGCCAGAGGATTTGCACCGCTGGATTTTCCATTCTTTGAGCGGTCAACGCCAGAAAGGACTAGAGGACACTCAATGAAGCTAATTTCCCAACACTCACATACCGAGTGTAGAAAAAACTCCTTTACATTAAGATTGGTTGAGCCATGGAACTCTCTGACCGAGAAAGCAGTCTCTGCAACTACGTTAACTGCCTTTTGGCGGATTATGAAAACTGTATCTTTGGATAGGATCCTTAAGTGTTCGTACTAGATTTTACTACTGACTAGTGTTATTACTTTTTGCTTTTACTTTACCTTTGGACCGGTGTAAAAGGCAACCTGCACTTCCGTCTTCCAGTCCGATTTTGGGTTAAATGGATTATTAATAATATCAACGTATAATAATGCGTATAGGCTTTACGTGTCTCAAAAAAAAAATACTCAAGAGAGAAATGAAATCGTGATCCAAACAGGTAACTACTGGTAAAACCTTAATCTAGTGAAACTTTAAACAATAAAATGGTGACCTTGGACGAAGGTCAGATAAAGTACTACAAATAAGGAACCGGTGATCCCTGCATGCAAACACAGGTTAGAAGTAAACTGCGTTTACAAGGAACCACTGTTCTCTACTGTCAGTACTTTAGTGTCTGACAAAGGTTCAATTATTTCGTTTATTTCACTTGATTAAGGTTTGTGGTTTGGTTGCCTTATGGATCACGATTGCACTGTTTTATGAAGATTTCTTGCGTTTTTTAAGGCTAAAGTCTTTGCGCTTTGACTTTTGCTTGATAATGGAGTTGAGAATGCCCCCAAAAGTTAAAACTTATATATCTGCCCCATTTTTGGTTTTATTTTTAAATGTAGTATTTACACCACATCCTTCGTTTCATTACAGCAGCACACTCAGGACTGCAAAAGATGTTTCGTTTCTAAAGCACACAGAGACGGTGCTATGGGCAGGCCGTTATGGACATCTACAGAGCAAAACCAGTTTCATAGGACAAATAGTTTCATCTGTACAGAGCGTTATAGAAACGTGTATGGTAAGAACAAGCCAAAAAACGATGGTTTCAGCTCAACTCAGATTTGCTTCGGTGAATTTTAATGGGTTTTGGTATGCTTGTTGACCAAGTCCAACAAAGATTACATACCAAATTTAATCGAAAAGTATTCCCAGACGCAGAGATATTGAGGGTCAACATTTTAGCTTTGACGTAGTAGGTTGAGGTCAAACCTTACAGTAAACGCTACCATCTTTACTAATGAAAAATTCAAAAAAATACTTTGAAGGTCACCTGATTTCTCCCCCCCCCCTCCCCCCCGTCACTAGAGGATCCTGAAAGGGTTTTTCTTAGAAAATTCAAGTGGGAAGTGGGGGTGAATTGACACACAATTTAAGAGGTTTCAGAAATTATAGCTACTTTTATCTGTTAACTTATGGATGCCTGTAACCATTTTAAATTGTCACGCCCTTTCGCAATAATGGAGTGTAAGTGAAGCTTCTTTGCAGTGTGGGTGCTACCAGCATGGAATTCCCTTTCAGAGGTAGCCATTTTGAGTAAACATCTTCCGATGAAGCCACAACTGAGCTTCATTTTGCCAGTTTCTAAAGCGATCTGAACACATCTCCCCATAATAGATGAAATCCCATTACACTTGCTCAGGCTTCTCAAGTCTTAGACCTCTAAGTTTACTAGGATTGGTGTTAGTGGGCTTGCGCCCTTTTGCAAATCTTTATCACGTCTCAGTGTTTAAATTTTGTTATTTTTTTATTTATTCATAAATATCGTCGTACAAATATGGCGATGTGATCGTCCAACACAACCTATTTGGACGAAATAAGTTTCCCCTATGCTTGATATTCAAATGTTATGGGCTATACAACGAGAACGCCACGTGAGAACTTCTGACCAGTAATGAAATTTATCATCTTTAACCTCGTACCCCCTCCCCTTTCCTCCATGGTTCTTCAACAGTGCTTTCTTTTTTGTCTCATAATTTATTTACTGACAAGACTCTCTGCCAACATCTTGCTGTTATGTGAACAGATTTATGATGTCACTTTCCTCCTCTGGATCGCGTAAGAGTCACATAAGAGGTATTGGTTACAGTTGACAACTTCATCAAACTTGTGACATGACATTCTTGTCTAAAGCCTTAAACATTTAAACATCCAGTTTATGGGAATCATGGCCTGATTTTCACCAATTATTTGTGAATATCCTTGTCATTTCATCCAAATGGGTTTTGTTGAAGGAAGATTTTGCCGTAACAAACCGCCATTTTTCTTTGGCCGCCAATGTCTTTGCCGGTAGAAAATATCACATAACTTTTCGGATAAAAGTAGCTTTGCTTTACATAACAGTCTATTAAATTATATTGCATTGACCCCCCCCCCCCCACCTCCTTCCTATTTGAATCTGCTGAGAAACATCCCTTCGGAATAGTTTATGGTTAGGACCAGAGCAGTGTGTTATCGCTTTAACCTCTAACTTTTGTGCTTGATGAATGACAAGCCTCTTGATAGTCGGATTCGTGGTTACTCGTCTTGTGACGGATATTTACACCTCTAGCGTCGCAATACAAAAAAAAAAGTAGAACCGAGGTCCTATTCCATTATTCTATAGTTTAGGAACCGTAATGAGTCATGTGTGGTATCTCGGTTGTAGCCAGTACATTAGACACAAAAATCCTACATGTACCGAAACTTGAACTAGTACCTGCATTTCCTCAGATCTGCAAAACGACCACCACACTCGACTTACATTCAAGAAACCACACCGGACTTTTCTGCGTCAATAATTATTCAGATTGAAGCTCTACTCATCGCTGAATGGTCACCGAACATACAAACCTCAGATCTTGAGAGTATCTCTGTTAGAGCATGCTGTTTTCTTGAATTAGTTATGCGTATCTTCGGGAGACGATAGAACAGCTGGGTGCTTTAGGGTCGTAGCCTACACCGTACCTGACTGTAGATCTCTAAAGACTTTGTCCCCACCCTCTCCCTAATGGAATTTTATGGTGTTATGTGTCAATTCGGTTAAAACAGATGAAGTTGTACCAAAGTCAGGGACATGGCGTCTGTAAAAATTGCAACAGCCTAAAAAATAACGCACTTTTTTTGGACGTTTTAGGCACTGGGTGCTGTTCCATCTCATCTATGATAAAGCATAAAAATTTCACAGATACGTAGCCCAATGTTCATTTTTCAACAGAGAACTTCGTGCCCGATCGCGGGACTAGAGCTAGTGCTCTATCTACTTGACTGACGTGTAAGAAAATATCTGGACTAGACTAAAGTGCTAATATATTAATATTAAAATATTAATCATCATACTTTTACAGACACACGGAACTCCCCTTCTCGTCAGAATAGTAGTAGTCAGGAGTAGTAGGGCAATGACATCACTTGCGTGAATCGTAAACTTTTATGGAAACACGAAGATGCATCTCGTCAGAATGCGTTTAACTTGGTGAATCAGCAGCATAAAAATGAAGTTTAGGCCTACTTAATACGAAGCACTAGATCCGGAGCAAATAAAATTACAGGTTGGATAACAAATGCGATGAGGGGGCTAGTAGCGCTATATGCCAAATAGAAGAAAACTGGTAAACATCGAAACATTGTGAACATTGAAGACATAGTTACTATCGATCGGGCTAGTATACTCTAAACTTTACGTTAAACATTGACTGCTAATACTTCGTAAATGAAATCTGTTGTTGAATGTAGTAAGAATCGTTTTTGCGAAAAGAAAATCAAAATGATTTCACCGAATGTCACTGGTGCTTCTATGAAATCAATAATTTATGATGTTTTAGCACTTATCTCATTTTCAGCAAATTTTCTTCGACCTTTGGTCACGGGAAATTAAATCTGGAAAAGAGTTTCGTGCTAAAACACACAACTCATCGATTTCATAGAAACACTTCGGTTATTATGACTGCAAACCATTCCTTTTAAAAAGCCCTTAAAAGGTTCCCATTATTTGCTTTTGGGTGATTTTCTAAATCTTTTAAATTTTATCCAGTGTATTAACTAACCACTTGTAAGTCATTACCTTTTAAAATTTCTCATAAAGTGATTATTTGTGTAGCACAAAAGTTAATCGAGATGGGTGCTGTTACCATCACTGAATACTTTTCAATAAGCACTCCTTATTCCTATCAGAACCCTTTGTAATAGCTTTGGCACTTAAGGAGGAAACAACGTAACTGAAATGTTTCAATGCCAAAAAGTTGCTGCAGTGTTTAGTCCACGCGAAACCTTACTGTTATGCCCAAATGTGTTTTACCATTTTTACTTGCAAACATGACAGGTAAGCTAATGATTTTGTGCATCGTACCAATGTTACCTGGCTAAACGTCATCGCTAATAAAATGGTAAAAAGAAAAACTAATCGTCATCATCACGAGGGTGATAAACAGAAAGGTGACGCCGTGACTGAAAAATACTGAAAAGTTTACTCAAAATATATTTTACCAAAATTAAATATTAAAATAAATAAATCAAACGATATCAATAAAAAAAACACTCTTTTGATGCTCTTTGATTTATTGATATTATATAATTATAAATGTGTAAACACATTATAATGTATTTATAGATTTATATCAAAATAAATTAGAATATATTACCAATGTTAAAATATATTAATCGATACTCTAAACACAATGAAACAACGCCATATGTCATTCCTTATTTATTTCGGCCTAAAAATGTTTGAAAGTTGGACTTTAATTTAATCTACACTTTTTTTTATAAACTGAAAATATAACAAATAACTGCTTCTTCTCTTTTAATGAACAGTGTTTTTTGGCTGTTGCAACCGTTTTTATTTATTTACATAATGTAATATGGTTGAATACAACAGTAAGGTTTCACACGGACTAAACACTGTGGCAACACTGTGGTGTCCTACACCATGCAGGAAAGCTTATCACGGTTTTTTTTTCTTGTATAGAATTCGGTTCAGTTTAATTTTGTGTTATGTTGAAAACGAGAAGCCAATAAACGTTCGCAACGTCAACGCAGCCAGACGTTTCGAGCTGACGCCAGCTTATTATTAAGGGAGTAAAAAACACAACACATTTAAAATTGCATCAAGATACAAACAGACAGCCGAATGCAGACAAAATTGCCTAAGTGAAAACAACAATTCGAACCATTTTTAAAACGGAGAATTAAAAAAAAAAATTAAAAACAAGAAGCGTAGAGTGACTTCTTTGTGCTCTCCTCTTCCTCTTTTTAAAACTATTTTAAATTCTGCTTTTTAAAAATTGGTCGAATTGTTGTTTTGACTTAAGCAGTTTTGCATGCATTCCGATGTCTATTTGAACCTTTATGCAATTTTAAGTGTATTGTGTTTTTTATTCCCTTGATAATGAGATGGAGTCAGCTCGAAACGTCGGATTGTGCTGATATGTGCACTTCTGCCTTCTCTTTTTCAACATATTTCGTTCCAGTGCTTAAATTTTCCTAATAATTTTTTTAAGCATCAAATGAGTTCAGTTTTGTTCTCTGTTAAATAAAGGCTATTAAAGACAGCATTCTCTTCTTGTTGAACAAATTATTTATTTATGTTTTACGTTTGTTGGTGACTCGATCACCACTTTGCAGTAATCATCCCCTTAATTCTACTGTCATGTTCCGTAAGTACGTCTCTTTATCATTGATCCTATTCCAGCCGTTGTGATCTCGTAACGTTTCACTCCATCATTTCAAAACAAAGCAATTGAGATGTTTCCAAAATAATGCACCGATAAACCGACAACATGATGGAAAGCTTCTCTTTGACGGTAAGCCGTCCGTTGAAGTCCATAAAGAGCGATGTGGCACTTTATTTTTATTTTATTTTTATTTAGTTTTGCCGTTTCTATATATATATATTTTTTTCAACATTTTTCGAGGTACATATATCGCTTACACTCCCGCTCTGTGTTGATGTGTTCTCCTCTTTTTTTGTTGGCTTTTACTATATTTTTTATATAGTCGTCTAACCTCCATCGGATATATCTTTTTAAACCCAGCGAGAAGTATGTTTGAACTTTAAATCATCAAGAGACTTTAATACGGCCCCATCATCCGGTAATGCTCAATTTGAAAAATAGCCAATAAGAAAGACGAAGTGAAGAAAAGGAAGCGTTGCCTGGCAACCAGCGACAAAGGGGAAATAATGGGGTCACCCCACTCCCCCTTTCGCTTTTATTTGGTCTCTCCTAAAAACCTTTCCTTTGAGTAAAAAAAATAGTTATATAATGAAGATGCTATAATGTGATATAAATGTTAGTGTGTCTAACCTAGGGCGACTGCAGAAATAAACGTGATTGATATGATTTTTTTTTACCCAAAGAAAACAGTTTTTGTTTTAATTTCCTCTATACGATACAATAGAAATCCTAGTTTCTGTTAATAAATGGAAGAGTTTGCAATGGGCGGTTATCGGTTGGCGCTAATGACCAAGCTGTCGACGCGCCATTAAGCCTCATCGGGGCCCCCCCCCCCCCCCCCGGTTATCGAGCGCCAAAAAAACAAAAAACAAACAACTGTAACATAGAATTGGACTGCTAACTCTATAATGAAAGCAAATTAAAAAAGTTTGCAATGTTGACATTGTTTTTTAAGTTTTTTAATCATGACTTACAACGCAAAAGATACATTATTACTCAAGCGTTTAAAACTCTACATGCGCAAGCAGAACGTAAGCAATGTGCAGTTATAAGTTGGTGCCCCATTGCTTGCACTTATCTCCAGTTCTGGTATGGCTGCGTCGGTTATCATGGTGCATAGCCCAAGGTGCAGCGCAGAGGGTTTGCGTTGCACCTACGAGTAGGTTTGAAAAATCCAAACGCTTCCGGTATAACTCGGGCGGTAAATTTGACGCTTGTCCAGCTGAAACCGTGTAGCCAAAATATAACTAAGGTGGTAAATTTGATGCTTGCCCAGCCGAAGTTGTGTAGCCAAAATATAACTAAGGCGATAAATTTGATGCTTGCCCAGCCGAAGCCGTGTAGCCAAAATATAACTACGGCGGTAAATTTGATGCTTGCCCAGCTGAAGCCGCATAGCCAAAATATAACTGTTTAAACAGGACGGAAAACCAATGGGCTCGAGATTGGTTAAATAAATATGGATGCAAACCTATTTACGTTGCCTTTTGGACTTATATGTCAGACTGCCTGAGCAGGGAATCTAACCCAGGACCTTTGAAATCAAAGGCAAATGTCCTACCGCTGAGCCAGACTGACACGGCCAAGAGGAAACGTCCATAGGCAGCATTTAAATCGGGTATTTAACCAATCTCGAGCCCATTGGCTTTCCGTCCCGTTTAAACCATTATTTCACGCTTTCTTGTGTGTTCTTTCGGTTTCACTGGTGTGTGGCACGCAATCAAGCGTCCCTCCAGTGGCGATAAGGAAAAGTGTATATTTCATGTATATGTGTGCGTGTTAAATGCTGCCTATGGACGTTTCCTTTTCGCAGTCTTGCTCAGTGGTAGGACCTTAGCCTTTGATTTCAAAGGTCCTGGGTTCGATTCCCCGCTCAGGTAGTCTGACATATAAGTCCAAAATTTGATGTTTGCCCAGCTGAAGACTTGCAGTCAAAATATAATTAAGGCGGTAAATTTGACGCTTGCCCAGCCGAAGCCGTGTAGCCAAAATATAACTAAAGCAGACAATTTTACGCTTGCCCAGCCAAAGCCGTGAAGCCAAAATATAACTGAGGCGGTAAATTTGATGCTTACCCAGCTGAAGCCGTGTAGCCAAAATATAACTAAGGCGGTAAATTTGACGCTTGACCAGCCGAAGCTGTGTAGCCGAAATATAACAAAGGCAGTAAATTTGACGCTTGCCCAGCCGAAGCCGTGTAGCCAAAATATAACTAAGGCGGTAAATTTGATGCATACCCAGCCGAAGCCGTGTAGCCAAAATATAACTAAGGCGGTAAATTTGACGCTTGCCCAGCCGAAGCCATGTAGCCAAAATATAACTAAGTCAGTAATTTGACGCTTGCCCAGCCGAAGCCATGTAGCCAGAATATAACTAAGGCAGTAAATTTGACTATTGTCCAGCCAAAGCCGTATACCCGAAATATAACTAAGGCGGTAAATTTGATGTTGCCCAGCTGAAGCGGTATTCCCAAAATATAACTAAGGCAGTAAATTTGACACTTGCCCAGCTGAAGTCGTATAGCCAAAATATAACTAAGGCGGTAAATTTGACACTTGCCCAGCTGAAGCCATTTAGCCAAAATATAACTAAGGCGGTAAACTTGACACTTGCCCAGCTGAAGCTGTTTAGCCAAAATATAACTAAGGCGGTAAATTTGACACTTGCCCAGCTGAAGCCATTTAGCCAAAATATAACTAAGGCGGTAAATTTGACACTTGCCCCGCTGAAGCTGTTTAGCCAATATATAACTAAGGCGGTAATATTGGATTGCCCAGCTGAAGCCGTTTAGCCAAAATATAACTAAGGCGGTAAATTTAACGCTTGCCCAGCTGAAGCCATTTAGCCAAAATGTAACTTAAGTCGGTAAATTTGATGCTTGCCAGCCAAAGCCATGAAGCCAAAATATAACTGAGGCAGTTGATCTTCAGTTATTGATGTGTCTGGCCCTGAATACAACAACAAAACAGGTGATATGATGTCCAAAATCTAAAGGTATGAAAAAAAAAACTGCCAAGTCATTATTGTTCAACGTGGGATATGGTAGCCCGGCTGCTGTGGATGTCTGACGTACAAGCTCCCAGTACGTAGGGAGCGCTCACACCACTCCTTCCATATCTATAGTACTGTTTATTATCATGTGACACAAACAGCATGATAACTATCAATAAAACACATTGAAAAAGGGATCCAGTGCCATTCTTCAGACGTAACTCGCTTAGTTACTACAATCCCTTCAGGTATTGTACAAAGCTTTCGGACTAGTATTGTGGTTCCAGCTGCCACCAAGTTTATAGCCCAACCATGATTATTACTAAACCTAAATTCCCACCAACGTTCCGCCGTTGGCAGCTACGGGCAGCCATTTTGCTGTGATAGCGCTACTTTAATTTGTTCAAAACTTGTTGGGTTCTGAAGTCATTCTAGGTTTTGGTTCTGACTCATCCGTTAATCCTAGCTTTCTCCATTTCAGGGCAGAACCTTTTCAAGAAACAATGTCTCCTGGATTGACATTTCCTTCGTACTATCATAACTTTATTTTGTGTTGTCTCTTCGCAGAACTAGAAATAAGGGAAAATGGTCTTCAAAAAATTTCTTGAAAAGGTGACTTCGGCTTACCAGTCGTGTGTTGGGAAGCTAACAGGTGTTGTTTTTAATCATCTCGCTTTTCGCTTGGCTTGGTTTTTGTTTTGATGTCATTAAATAATTTCTAATCATGCTGTTCCGTGTAGAGAAAATGAAACTAAGACGATAAATAAACAGAACACCCGCTACAGGGTCGCTGGTTTTCACCACAGTACGCTGCGACGTGTATTTGTTTATTTCAGGTTCTTTTGTTTCTTTATGCTAAGTTTGGTTCAGTTAATTTATTTAGTGTTCTGCCTGTTGTTTTTTTTTATCCTATTTCCTCCGTAGTTGTTTTTGCATGCTTAGTATTTCCCATTTTTTGCTGTTGTCGAATTAGTATATAGGATGTGTCCATACCTGTAATGTTGTTTACAGCTTAGTTTCATTTTCAAATGTAAATGTGTTGTTGTTTTTGTCGTTGCTTGTTTACGTGACGCCCCTACCTTGTAAAAAAATGGCTTAAAAAATTCTGTATAACTGCAGTTCCCCAAACGACATGCAAGACGTGCATTATTCCAATAGTTTTGATTCTTTAATAATTAATTATTGTTGTAAACACGCGATAAAGACTTCAAATTGAAGGTTAAGGTGAAACTGGAATAACAAGAGTTTAGTCAAAGTTCTTCACTGACGGTGAATCAAGTGGACTGAGAATTAAAAGTACACTGATTTAAGAGGACAAGAGCGCCAGTCACCAAGAGGTTAGTGAATATTATGACTCAGGCAATGAACGGTGAAGCTTAACTAAGTGAAATTTGAATGAGGAAGTGAGCCACACATTATCTAGCAGCATGAGGATAGTGAATGTTCTCGCAGAAAGGCTGAAGCAAGAAGTCTACGAATTAAAACGAGAATAACAATAGTTTAGTTAAGAGTTCTTCACTGATAGGGAATCAAGAGAATTAAAAGTTCACTGATTTAAGAGGACAACCAAGAGCTTAGTGAATATTATGACTCAGGCAATGAAAGGTGAAGCCTAGCTAAGTGGAATTAGAATCAGTAACTGAACAACACATTTTCAAGCAGCATAATGACAATTAATGTTTTGGCAAAAACAGTGAAGCGAGAAGTCTACAAATTGAAACTTCGATTCAAAAGAGGCCAGTAAATGATGTGAACAGGATGAGGTACAATAAATGTATGAAATCACTAGGTAAAGGTTAAGGGAGCTAAGTGTTACATTAACAGTTGACCATGTTAAGACCTAAACAGTTAAGAATGAGAACTGCAAAGGAATTTTAATTGCTCAGAAGACAAATTCGTAGCCAGTATAAGAATAGTGAATGTTCTGACCTGGGAGTCTTCGAATTGAAAATACAGTTTTCTTAGGGCAACCTCTGGTACGCAAGAGGTTAGTGTTTACGCCCTAGACGAAGAAAAATGAAGAATGATAACTACACATTGGAATTGCAGTTGCTGAAGGGCAACTTTCTGGTCAGTATGAGAGAATAGTGAACGTTCTGACCTAGAAGGCTTCGAGGGCCGAATTGAAAATAGTTTTACTATGGCAACCGTTGGCCAGCAAGAAGTTCGTGAATGTTTACGAACTAGATGATGAAAAGTGAAGAATGATAACTGTGAATTGAAATTTCAGTTGCTCACAGTTTAACTTTCTGTCCAGTATGAAAATAGTGAAGAGGTTAGCAGCCTGGAAGGCTTCGAATTGAAAATAGTTTTGTTATGACAACCTCGGGTCAGCAAGAGGTGAGTCAATGTTTATGACATAGACGAAAAAAAGTGAAAAATGATAATTGTGCATTGAAAATTCAGTTGCTCAGTCAGTTCAACTTTCTGGACAGTATGAGAATAGCGAAGAGGTTAGCGACCTGGAAGGCCTCGAATCGAAAATAAGAGTTTTGTTAGGGCAACCTATAGTCAACAAGAGGTTAGTGAATTTTCACGACCTAGAGGAATAAAAGTTACAGCTTTGCATTGAAATTTTTAGGCGGAAACAACTACCATGGCAGCACGAGAATAGTCATTGTAACTTGAAATACAAATATAAATTGAAATTTCATTTAATAAAAGGGCAATAAATGCTCTGGCCAGGATGAAGTAATAAATAATAGATGCATCGCCGGATTAGGTTGAAGGTTTTATAAGTTTTTATAACTTTCTTTGCTCCTTACATCATCCGATGAAAACTGTTTACGTAGAAGGCTAGTTTTTGTCGGATGATATAATGTTTAGGTTTCCCAGAGCTTCTTCCGGGAAACATCCATTCATAGCAGGGAACCAAGATAATATAATACCATAATATATCCCATAGCTGCTGAAGGAGCCTGATAGTCTTTCACACTACCAAGGCTGGAGTAGACTGGCATGGACTTTGCCAGGTTTCCCTTTTCAGTCTTGGCCAGATCAGCTTGTTCAGGCAACGAAGTTGATTCTGCCATCAAAATGGTATTCATCGAAGTGTATATTTGAAAAAAACGATCCATCGTACTTTGAATGTTCGAAATATTCATCACATGAAATCACGCTCAAATTCAAAAGCAAATACTACCGATTTGTGAATTTTCCGGCAATTTCAGCAACTGCAGTATAGTGACAGCTCAGCGATAACAGCGATCAATATGTTGTCGTAAAACCCTGGGTTCCTTCCGGTCCACATGATGACACATAAATATTTGTCGCCTAAGATGGCTTCGCACGCTGGCTTTCACTGCAGCCAAATTTCCTAATGCTATGAAGGCAATTTGTTTATTTGTCTTCTTACTGCAGCTTGAGGTCTTTTCGTCGAAATTTTATTTTAAACTAGTCAGTCGAGAATTTTGAATTTTCAGCTTTTTGACCCAATAACTTGCACGGCAAACTTTAATTTTTACTGAATTCAACCGACCAACCAAACCTTTTAGCGTATAGACAACTTTTGTACTGACTTAGAAATTACAATGAAAAAATTAAGCCTAGACCTTGAGTTGTTTCTAGTATCCGCAACGTCGTTAAGGATGAGGATTTTGTGTTGGCATTTCGGTTGTAAGGTGATGACACTTGCTCTGGTGAGCTCTTGGGCATTGGGAAATTTGGACAGAGAAGCAAGGAAGGCAGTGACCTGAAAGTACTAAACAAATGCTGTCGTTTAATCCTATGTTAGGATTTGTTCAGAACTTGTAAGTATAGTCAGAGGAGTAAGAATTAAAGTTACTGAAAAGAGTGTAACAAAAAAAGGGATTCAAAGGGTTTAACGAGCGTTAACCGCTCCTGGTCATCTGCCCAAATGGTCTGACCACCAACAATATGTTATGAACGTAGCAACCTAAATAGGGGTTGTTCTGGTGGGAAATGGTACATTATTGCTTTGTAATTAATTAATCGTACAAAAACCACAAAGGCGAAATGAACCCACCAAGTTTTGGTCATTTATAATATTTATACCTGCGCAAAAATAGATGCAACGAACTTTGTGGTCCGAAGCACGGCCTCAAACTTAACTGACACGTGCCGAAGTGTCAATTAAGGCTAAGTGATCGGGTTTAGAAAAACTTGGTGGCAGCCATTTTGGCACTGGTATCACAGACTTATACGCATTGTCAATCCATGGCCACAGTTTGAGGGCATCTATTAGTTTATTAGGGACTTTTTTACAGAATTAGAAATCAACTTCAACATTTCAGCTAAACATTTTTACAAAGTGACGATTATGGGGTGTTTATTACGGCCTCGAAGAGATGGCTTAGACTATAGAGCATCTGAGCTGAGATCCGGAGGTCGTTGGTTCGAGTCCCAGTTGTGTCATCTCAATGAAATGTAATAATAAAGGATCACTGAATCTTAGCTAGCGTTTTTTTTAGCATGTTTCGCTGTTGTGCCATTTCCTTTCTGTTTCCTATACTTCTAGACTTCTAGATCTAGACTTCTAAGAGTTGGACTTTTGACCATATAAAGGTACTGGTCATTATTTATCGACTAGGGGGATGGGGCGGAGGAAATTGGTGGAGTCAACGAATTTTTCAACCCTTGTGAGGGAAAAGGGGGAAAAAAACACTGCTCAAACTAGCGATCCAACCGTGCGGTGTTCTAGTTTGGTAGGCATTTGTACAGAAACGTGTACAAAATTATTTTATTTAGGTAACACAAATCTAAAGAAATACAAATCCAGGCTTCGAAATGCCACTTTCAGCAGTCAGAATTTCCAGGGTTTACCACCAAGACCATCTCTCCCCACCCTTCCCCATTATGGAACATGTCAGGCTAAGTAATAATAGTTGTTCTCTAGTTTCTCTCAATAACCTTTAAAGAGAGGCTTTGACTTCTGAGGTTGTACCCATTTTTGTAAAGGTGAATCATTTTATTTGTTTTTAAGAGCATATTTATTGTGTGTACTTCTATGAATCTGGATGTCAAAGGAATGTTTAAGGAATGTTTGAATTCAAAACACCTTTGAGTTTTTCCAACAACACATTTTCAAGTGCCCTTAAAGTGTTTAAAGTTTTTGAAAATATGGCTCGTTCTTCCTACAGTTGGGAACGTGTCAGTGCTGACTTTTACTTACGTAATTTGGCTCCAGGAAATAGTCAACAAGTAGCCTGAATAAGCATAAGAACAGATTAGTTTTTAACAAGTTCGTCATATTTTGGACATACATTTTATTTTTTTATATTTTTTTTATTTATTTTCGTCATATTTGTTTTGGAGGGAAAGGGGTGGTACAATCAGGGGGTGGACAGGAACCCCTGTTGGGCGAAGTCTTAAGGTGTGGGTTGGAGTCGCTGTAGGTCCTGACCCGGGTTCGTGAGGTGAAGCGTGGCCCGTTATTCAGTCACCTTATTTGTAAACTAGCGGAGTCGCTCGCTTCGCTCGCTCATTCCGCGTCGTCTCGCTCCCCCCCCCGTCTCACTCCCCCTCCCCCCTCATTTAATTTGCCGTTCGGTCGGTAGAAGGCATCGTATGTTCGCGCTGCTGGCCGTTGCGTTCCGGGCGCAGCTACTATCTCAGCGGGCCTTGGCTGCTACTCATATAATTTGCTGTTCCGTCCGTAGATGGCGGAGATGGCATCGTATGTCTTGCTTGCTGCTGCGCCGTAGATGGCTGCTGCAGATGGCTGCGTTGCGGATCTTGTGTAATTATATATATAGATTCCGTTATATGTCTTTAAGCAACTTCTAACAGGCATCACTGTAAGGGATGTACCATGCGATGGGACGGTGATATAACAAATGAGAGAATTTTCTGCAGGCTGTACGTTGGCACAACACAATTAAGGGTGAGGGAACTAAAAAAAAAATGTCAGCTAAAACCGTTGGTCTTGGAGGCGATCGTTACTTAGCAGCTCGGGCCATTCCAACCTTGGAAAGACTTTTTTAGGGTCAGGATGGATAATCAGCTAAAGTTTGGAAGTTTGGGAGGTAAATGTGTAAGTCCTGTGGCCTTCTCCCTTTCCCCCGAGAATTAAATAACGATCGGTCGTCCCCAAGTTTAAAATCCCGAACTAGTGTAAATACTAGGGTTTAAAACTAGGGTAGCTAGGTTTAAAGTTAAGAATCATATTCTGTGGCCGACAAGTGCTTAAGTTTATTCCTCAATTTCCTTTAAGTGAAATTATTTGGACGTGGTCAGAGATTATATACTACAGTTAGGCTTTGGCTACGGCTTGCGTGCCAACCATCATTGTGTCGACTCGAAAACTGTACTTAGTGGCATTGCATTTCCTTCCATTATGGTGTAGTTTGAATCATGAGGTTTTCGTGCGTCAACACATTAAGAAGAGAAAATAAAAAGAAAATGCATAACAAATTTATTTGAAAAAGGCGGGAAAAAAGCAGCAATGGTTGGTGGCTGGGTAACACCAACACGTTCCGCTTTCAAAAGATGTCATCTGCAAGGTTTTTTCCTCCCCCGCAGGGCCAACAAAGCCTTTCTTAAGACGCCGAAAGGAGACGAAAGAAAAAAAGGAAAAAAACAAGCTTTCTTGCTGCGCCACTGCACTTTCTATGCCTCCGCACCTAATAACAGACACAGGTAGACGAAGCGCGAAGTACAACTCTCGCCCCAACAACTCGAGACTGCCTATTTACACAGATGGATTAATAAAAAGGAGTTCTTGTGCTTACTCCGTCTCCAAGTGTATAAAAATAATAATACCGAACTCGCTCTTGTTAAAGTAGAATTAAAGTATAATTTAGATACTGTGGCACTGCCAAAGTACAACTATACAACAACACCATACGTCCTATCCAGATAACTTACAGTCTAACTTGTTTATTTCTGCATTAGATTAGATTAGATTAGATAGATGACGGTGCAAAGCAAAGAGGTTTATGAAGCACCTCCCCTCCCCCCCCCAAGAACCCCAAAACAAATCAGCGCTTCCAAAAATCAAGGTGAGCCTTGAAGCTGTTAAGAGATGAAGCCAAAACAATGTGCCCCCGGAGGGAGTTCCATGGTCAAACAGTCCTTTCAGTGAAGAAGAATTGCCGGCAGTTAAGTCTCGAAACAAAACCCTGCAATTTAAAGCTGTGGCCTCGGTTACTGTTGAAATTACGAGTAAAAAAATGGAAGTGTTATGCGAGAAGAAACCGTACAGTAACTGATAGGTGAGGATAAGATCACCCCTATGAAACCTCTCACGAAGGAAAGGAGTATTGAGCTGTTTGAGTCGTTCATTGTACGGAAGGTAACGAATAGAGGAACGGCACTTCGTTAGTTTACGTTGGCAATATTCAAGTTTATCGAATAGCGAAGCCCAAAAAGGTCTGCTAATTTGCGAGTATATACACGAACGAAAGTTTGGGTGTATTCAGGCGTATAAAAAAAATTATCAAAGCGAAGTTTTGTATTGGACAGATTGTAATTCGTCATGTAATCCCAACGCAGACAATAAACAAGTTAAACTGTATCGCCGCACATTTACTTCTAGGGCTACCAAAGAATGAAATACAAAAGAACTTTACGGTGCCAGCCCCAAAGGTTAAAACCAGCCACCCTCACTTCCACCCGAAAATAGAGTCACCACAACCATGGTTTTTGATCAGTGTCGATCGAAAAACCATGCCACAACTAAACATTAAGCCTATCCTTGAACCTGTTCAGGGAAGAGAGAAACGACGTGCTCCGGTAAGAAGTCCCAAAATTGAACAAAGACTTCCGAAAAAAAATCATTAACGACAGGAGTTTGGATGGCATGGGAAATCCTGCAGACTGAGACAGTGTCCTCGGTTCTAGTTTTGCCTTCTTCAAACCTAGAAAGGCATGGTGGCAAGGATCCCAGTCAGAATTTGATACCTAAGAATAAGGTTCTTCCATGAAACCTGCCTCGAAGAAAGGAAATTTTCAGCTTTTTGAGACGTTCATTATATATCAGATGGCATAGAATGACATCACTTCGTCAATTTTCGTTGACAGTTTTCGAGTTTATTGAGACAGAGAAGAAACAAGGTCTCCCAATTTGGGAACAGTAGTCAATAGCAAGGCAAACGAAAGTCTTACACAGCATTAAATAGGGAGGTTTAAGAAAAGTTAACTTAAACACAGACTGCTTTACTAAAGGGTTTGCAACTGAGATAGTCAGCCTGTTGGTGAAAGTTTAATTTCTTATTAATAACGATACCAAGGTCCGGTGTTCTGTAGTAAACTTTTTGTGGATTGTTAATGTCCACGGTGCAACACAGTACACTTGGTACAATTCAGACAGAGAAGAACGCCAATGCCCACGAGTGGACACTTTTAAGATCATCTTCCGAAGAAGAGTCGAATGCAACCCTGGACAATTTAAAATCGCGGCATAGCTGATATTCAGAGCACCTAGAGAGGCGGAAAGATCAGACATAAAGTTGTTAAAAAGCAGTGGTCCGAGAACAGAGCACTGTGGAAGACAAGTTAAGACTGTCATCGAGTACTCATGGATCCTCTAAAATCAATTGTATGGCTGAGTACAGAAAAGATAAGACAGAACCCACGAAACCATGGAATCAAGCACACGAAGACTGAAGCTTATTAACGAGCAAAAGAACATTGACCATGTTGAAACTGTCCGTTTATGTGTAACACAATCGATGGCCTTAAATTGACTTTTTCTAATTTGCTTGCAGCTCGATTAGATTTTTTTTTCTGTTATTCTGGCCTCACTAGTTACCTTTGCACAAAACAAGGCTTTTTATTCTGTTAACGCATCTGTAATCCACAGAAATTGAAATGATTTTTTAGGCAGTAATAATATGATAATTGAAATGAGATAAAAGGGAATTGAAGCTGTCCTTATGGTTCATAGTAATAATGGTGTGTCCTCTAAATGGGCGGTTCATAATTCCTAAAACAGAAAACAAAAAGCGTGGCTTCTTTTGCTTTGTGTGCATCATTGTTCATTTATTGTTCACTCAGAGGACATCATTGTTCCATTGATGAGTCTAACACTCGAATAAAAATCAACAGGTTCACAACATTAAACTAAAACAGAAGTTTGCATCTGTATTTTTTAAATGAGTAACAGTGGTATGTAATAAAAAAAAAAAACGCTAAAGCTTATAGAAAGCTGGATGTAATGTTCCATCTTTAAAAAATTTGTTAAATGTATGAAACAAGAAACTATGTAAGATGAGATATTAAAAGAAATTATAAGCGACACCGAAGCTGAATTTCAGGAACCACATGTCACTTAAAATTTTTGTTACTACTACAATTACTAAAATCGTTGTTCCTTGTTTTTACTGATTTTAGGAATTTTATGTGTTGTTTTCATGATTTTTCAATGTTTTTTTTTTTTTGGGGGGGGGGGGGTGAGACTTTATGCAGCGTCGACAGCAGCAAGGTAATTAACGCCAACCTCAGTCACAGTGCAGTGGTTCGGGTTGCTACTGCGCCACACGTTACAAAAATGTTAAACAAACCTCAAAATCTAGATCTTAACGTTTATTCATACCTCTTGCAAAAAATTGAAAACCTCAGACGGGAGGACAGAATGATCGCCATATTGACACGGCATGTCTCGCGGAAGGTGGATAAGGCGGCAAACATCATGAAGATTGTGACAATCAACAAGTAAGTAACGGACTGTGAGAGGCCAGTGACACCGATGACATTCAGAAAGGTTAATTCCCTCCTCCTCAAAAAGAAGCAATGAGTAACGTTGGTGTGACCAATACGCAAACGGGCTAACACCACTCTCTTCCCTGCTGCCGGCGATAAGTCGAGTGCAACGTTTCCCGGATAGTACCTTTATAGCCAGCAACTTATTGCTGTCTTGTTGTCTCACAAGGCTTGCCAAGCAGAATGCAATCTCAGCATTTTTAGGCTAAAGATGAGACCTTACATTGTGCACTCCGTAGTTTGGTTTTTTTTTCCCCATGCCATAACATCATTTTTCATTTATTCAAATAATCACTTACAGCGTCAGTGATGGTGAGTATTTATTTGGGGCTGCATTGCATTTATAGTGGGAATCATCGAAAATGTGATTAAAACAAAAAATCCATTTTATTTCGAAATTGTTCAAAAATACTCCTCAAAATACTCAAAGTATTATTTTCCTCTAAGACAGAATTAGCGCAAGGGTGGTTTTCTTGAACCTTTACCATTCACAGGTGTACGAAAGTGAAATTGTATTTCTTAAAAAAAAACAGTTTCTACCCCTTAAAAATTTAATTCTAAACCTTCGCTCTTTTCCTCACCCCACCACTTTCCATGTTCTTAATCTCCTACACCTACGTCATTGAAAAAGAAAAAGTAAAACAAACTTAAAGTAAGGAAAAATCCTCTTAGTGTCTCGTCGTAAATAAAAAAAAATGTTTTGTAAGAAGCAGTTACTTTTTTTTAGGATAGTTTTGGGTTATTGCCTTTTACCATTTCGGTTACACGAGTGTCTTTTATAGCTTTGCCTTTTTATTTATTTTTCTGGATTTTTATGATGAAAGAAAGGAAGAAAACAAACAAAAAGAAAATCCCGCTTCTTTTATGCCATATGCAGTCATATTATTAGAATGAAAGTGGATTGTACTGCTTTGAGCTGAAATCTGAAAAGCTTTGAAAAGCTTCAGCCGAATGATGTTTCTTTGTTGTTGTTTTTTTTTTTTGTATATTTTTTTCTACACACATGTTTTAGAAACTTACTACTAACATTTGTTGGGCGTACGGTACCAAAATGTTTCCCAAGACATGAGACCGACTTTAAATTTCCAATAATAAAACTATGGAAGAAAATAACAATGTGAATGTTCAAATGCGATTAAAACAGTCCAGAACAATAGATGCACAACATAAATTAGAAAAAAAAATTCCGTAGGAATGAGGAGTAACGAACTCTAGCATCTGAGCGGTTATGTACATTGAATTTACAAATGTACATTGAATATGTACATATTCTTTTTGTTGGAAGCAAAGTTATTTGATATCGTAATTGTAATCGAAATCTGGTTTGACGATTCCATTTCGGATGCCGTGTTGTTACGTGGGCTACCCTACCTTGTAAAGGCCTCTCCAGACAGAAGAAAATTTCGTGCGAAACTATGCGTGGCTACGTGCCTACAAGGTCAAAATTGGAGCAATCTTTTGGTTGGTGTTGCGTTAAGGCCCAATATTGAAGTCTTTTTTACACCATACTGCGTCGGCGTGCAGCCGCGAGCAGCCAGTCTGGTTAGGGCTTAATTAGGAGAAACCGTCTTGGATGCAGGGGGGGGGGGGGTTGGGGTAGCGGTGTTTCTGAATGATCTTTTGGTTGCAACCTCGGTTAAATTCGCCCAGTCCTGCGAAACTAAACTTTACACTGCCATTCGCAAATCTAAATGTCATTGCGGGATATATTCCGAATGGTAGAGACGCTCAACAGATTTCATCAATGTGTGGATTTCTAAACCAGGCATACTCCACAGTCTTCTCCAACTTAATCATAGGGGATTTTAACATATCTTTTAGTGACTGGACGTATTATTCATCCAGCAACGTGGACCAGTGGATCTTTCTCAACAGTGTCACTGACCTGCGTTTGAGACAATTGGTAATAAAGCCTACCAGGGGCAGAAACATACTTGAACTGATCCTGACAGACAGCGATCGTCTGGTTTACGATGTGGATGTCGTTCCGCACTTCAGTACTAGCGATCATAAAACGGTCGTGTTCTCAATGCACTACACAGCATCTGCTGTTAAGGAAACCAAAATTAAATACTATAAAAAAGTAAATTTTAAAACTTTAAAAAGTAAATTAAATAATGTAAATTAGCATGCGCTTCTTGAGTGTCACCATTTGGTGGAGGACAAATGGTATCTCTTCATGTCTGAACTTACATCCATAACTAAAAGTGCAACTGTTTACCTGACCAGTGGCAGGATGGGTAAAAAGGAAACTTCTCTCGTGATAAGAAAAATGGCATTGAAAAAAAAAATAAATTGTGGAAAAGGTTAAAAAACTCTAATACCTTGCAAAACAAGACTTTGTATAACAATTGTCGTAAAAAGTTAAAGGATGCCTGTAAAAAGCATCTTATTGACTCTGAACGGAACATTTTGCAGGAGGGAAATATGGGCGCACTGTTCAGATATGTGAAAAGGCGCACAAAGCCCGATTGTAGGCTACCGCCCTTGCGCTTTGAAAATAAACTTTTAACTGGTGATTTGGATAAGGCTAATATTTTAAATACTGTTTTCCAAAATAATTTTATTACCGACAAAGCTACATACCAAAATGAAAGCTGCGAACACGTAAACTGCCCGTTGAATGCAGAATTGCAATCTATTGGAGACTTACATTTCAACTCGGTTACAATCGAATCTAAACTTAAAAGTCTTAAAAATAGTTACTGCCATTTGTCCTGACTATTTTTCGGCAAAATTCTATAAATCTTTAGCATCAGAACTCTCGACACCACTTTACCTTATAATGAAATCATCATTTAATACACGCAAATGACCTAAATATTGGAAAAGGGCTTGGGTTATACCGATTTTAAAAAAAGGAAACGCAGCTGACCCATTAAATTACCGCCCTATTCCACTAACCTGTGTGCCATTCAGAATATTTGAACGTCTTATCCGTGATCATATTCTTGAATTTCTTCACAAATATGATAAAATACCTCATGGCCAATACGGATATTTACCTGGTAGATCGACCACATTGCAGCTTCTAAACTGTCTTAGTGACTGGACCAGGTCCATTGAAAAGGGTACTCCAGTTGACATGATTTATACATTGACTTCTCTAAACCATTCGACTCTGTTGTTCATTCCAAATTACTAATGAAACTGGTAAATCACGGTATTGCAGGTCCTATTCATGGTTGGATTGCTGGCTTCTTAGCAGAAAGAACCCAATCTGTCTGCATTGGCTCCTCAAGGTCTCATGAAGTCCCAGTGACCAGTGGCGTTCCCCAGGGCTCTGTATTGGGCCCTCTCCTTTTCCTCCTCTTTATTTCTGATATAAAGTTTTCTGAGGATGTTATTAGTCTTCCTAAATTTGCGGATGACATCACAATTTATAATACACAACGAATTCAGTTGGACCGAAACCCTATCCAGTCAACGTTAAATTCACTGTGGGACTGGTCATCAAAATGGCAACTACAGATCAATACACTAAAATGTTTTGCCCTTCCATTGGAACGGATTGATAGGACGGCCTCCTATTTTCTAAATGATGAAATATTAGTTTGTCTTCAAAATGCAATGGATCTTGGGGTTCATCTGACATCAAACTTGAAGTTCTCTTCTCATTGTAATGTAATTACAGTCAGGGAAAAGCGCGTTAGCAACATGATCTGGCGCTGCTTCTTATCTGGTGATCGTTCTACCTTAATTCGTGCTTTTGCGGTGTATGTAAAACCAATTGGTGAATACGCGAGTCAAGTCTAGTCTCCACATCTGATTAAGGTTATTACTTTGTTGTAATCTGTTCAGCGATCTTTTACCAAGTGTCTCCCTGGTCTCAAACTTTTACCCTACAAACAGCGTCTGACCATTCTGGGTCTTGAACTGAGACGTCTCAAAGCAGACCTTTGCCTGACTTTCGCAATCCTGCCTGGTTTTGTGGACTTCGATGCAAACAAGTTGTTTTCGGTCAGAGGAAACAGCCACATTAGGGGGCCACTATTTAAAGCTGACTGTTGGGGAAGTGAGGCGTGAATGCACAAAATATTTCTTTTCTAATCGCTTCGTCAGACCATGGAATGACTTGCCATCCGAGCTAGTGGAATCGTCGAGTCTTAAAAACTTTAGAGCCGGGCTGAAAAACTTTACCAAATTTCTTAGATGTTTTTAGATGTTTTAATCTTTTTATTGTGTATATTTGTTTTTTATTGTATAATTCTTGTATCCGTATGACCCTGCGCACTGTGCATAGCTCGTATATGTTTTGTTTCTTTACTTTTGGGGGCAGGTGTTAGTGGATGTTCAACTCATCCGTTCCTGTTTTATTCCGTTCGCCGACTTTCGCCAATAAATTTGCTTATTATTATATAAATTCGATGGGTCACGTAAATTGAAAAGAAAAATGCAGTGGGTCACATATATTGAAAATAAAAATTAGCTGGGTTATGTATTTGAAAATAAAAATTCGATGGGTTACGTAATTAAATATAAAAATTCTATGGGTAACGTGCATTCGACAGGTAATGTATATTGAAAATAAAAATTCGACAGGTAACGTATATTGAAAAAATAAATTTGATGGGTCACGTTTACTGAATATAAAAATTCGATGAATCATGCATACTGAAAATAAAAATTCGACGGGTAACTCATATTGAAAATAAAAGTTTGGTGAGTCACGTATCACTTAAAAATTCGATCGGTACTGAAACTTGAATCAGCATCAGAGCCTTCTTAGGTCAACATTCCTACCGATTTGCTGACTTGACCAATTTGACACAAAAACTGAATTTTTAAAATTATTTATAAAAGTTACAATTTTTTTTTATTTCAGCAATTCGTCTAGTGGGTTTCCGTTCCCATCACATGATGAGTCACAGCCTTAATAATATCCTACACTCCTTTCCTAAGGAAATCTTTATGTTCTTCTGGTGGAAACTAAACTGTGGTTCGCAAACACAATTTCATTGTTTGCTTAAAAGTCTGAACATGCGGTGCTTAATAGGTGTTCAAATACGTTTTTAAGTGTTTTACGCTTTTTCGCTGCTACGATTTTGTAAAACCCTTTCAAAAAAGTAAAAAAAAAAAGGGTTTGGACTAGCTGAAAAGTCATCTTGTCAAGCAGCGTGGGGTGATTAGGCTGATGAGCTTCGGAGGGGAGAGAATGGATTAGGCTTTGATGTGCATCGACAGCTAAGTCATTCATTAGTGCCAACCTCCGCCATAGTGCAGCAGTATAGGTTGCCATTGCGCTATACATTACAGAGATGTTAAACAAACGCTAAATCTAGACTTTATCGTATATCGGTACCCCCTCCCCTGCGAAAAATTAAAACCTTCAGACAGAAGGGCTGATTCATCGCCCAGTTGATCTGCTAAAGTTGGAAAGATGGAAACGACAACGAACACCATCAAGATGGTGAAAATGTATAGCACATGATGTACCGAAAGTGGCGCGCGACACCAACGACATTCAGAAGGGATATCTTCTCTCAAAAGGAAGTATGGTTGGTGTGACCAGCTGAGTGCCATGTCTGGACAGCACCTTTAACAGCCCCCAACTCATTGCCACCTTGTTTGTCCCACAATGCTTGACAAGCAGCACGCATCATCAGACGCAGAGTTGGAAAGGAATCTGAGAGAACAAGGCTGAGAGCCGAGAGGAAGAGACAACTGTGGGGGGGGGGGGGGGGTGCCTACTGATTCTGTAAGTAAGAATGGATAAACCAGGGCGTGGCGACACATATTTACATCCATACTAAACACTATAGCCTTGCTCATAGCTACTAAAAAAAAGATGAAGGAGTTACGTAGCGAAAAGTGCGACAAAGACATGCAGCTGAAGACCAACAAAAGAATGGAAAGGCGGCGTTTGAAGCACAGATGCGGTTGAAAAGTAAGAGGATAAATCCTGAAGATTCTGTTGGAAATTAAAATACAGATAATTGTTTTCGTAAGGATGAAACGTTGCAACTGGAGAGAGAGAGCAAGGACTAGAGCAAGGACATACGACTGGAATGTGAGCGAGGATGTAGGAAGGGGATGGAGAGTGGTCGAGTGGGTGGGACGATAGAATTGGTAAAATCATTGTACACACATCTCTTTAAGCTAGGGAAGACCTATAGGTGACGAGTGAAGCAAATGCCATCGGCTGGTAAGATGCTGCGATGACTGCTGATATATTAACATTACTTCTGTTCTATAAAGTCGTGTACGCTAAGGTACAAGTCATTATCCTTTTCCATAACAACGAGTTGTGGGGGAGGCATTGAGGCTTAATGGTGCGTCGACAAATAATTCGTTAGCACCAACCGCAGTCACAGAGCAGATGTAACATATTGACTTTATCTTCATCCTGTTCGATAGCTGCACCAAGGAAATGTATGCTAATGTATTAGCGTTATTTCTTGTAACCCTCATATTCAACGATGACGAAATGTATTCCCATTGTTTATCGTGACCCTCACCCTATTCGACAACAGAGCGGTGTCCGCTGACGGATTAACATTATTTCTGGAAACCTCTTCCTCATCTTAGTGTAGTAGTGTTCACCAGTAAGCTTGGAGCTTTTTCAAGGCCCAACTGGCAGATGTTAAGTGGAAGGTACCACCATCGTGGCAGTTGTTTTTTTTCTGCAGGAGGGAGAAAACCGGAGTACCCAGAGGAAACCCTCACTACAGAAAAACGCGTACATATATTATTCCCTTCACGAGGATCGAACCCGGGTTCGTAAGAAGCCAGAGATGTACCCATAACCAAGGCGCCCATCGAATCTGACGCCCCAGTACTCACCGCTACCTGTGCACCCATAACGAGATATTTGTTGGATAACGAGATTTTTCTGCAGCATTATAGTTATTTCTTATAAACCTTCATCTTCATCCTATTTGATAACAACAAGATACATGCTGACATATTATCATTATTTCTCTTAATGCGATTATTCATCCGATAACAACGAGACGTGTGATAACGTATTACCTTCATTTCAGGTGCACCGACCATGCACACGGAATTATCGTATAGTTCAGTGTCAGTAGCCTCACCCGGGCCATGAGCCCAACTTTAAATGCGGCCTTTCGCCCCCATCCATCCAAGAGTTCATGTATATTGTTTGTTCTTTGATGAGCACAACTCCCACGATTTTACGCTGCAAGGCTTTTAAACTCGTCGCTGAAATCCTTTGCATTTCACAAATCATGTCGGTAGTTTGCGGGCGTAGGCGTAATCAAATTTGCGCGCGACTTTTCCCTCGTACCTCTTTCCAACTGCTCTCTTTTCTCTCTCTGCTCGCATACAGCGATTTCCAATAATAACTAAAGCAGCAACCTCGTGGCAAAACTGTAAACTATTTACTTATGTAGGAGGACAGCAGAAAAGTCAATTTTAAAACGGATGTCTCCCGAATCGGAATGTGAAATGCGCAGCCCTCCTGCTCAAAAAGGAATTTTAAATGATGTCGACGTTGGCGTCTATTTTGGTAGTAGGAGGTAATTAATTGACTGATGCGTATGATCTATTTCTGGCAAACGAATGTTATATTTGTGTATACAATCCATAATCAGTTCAGTACATTTATCTTGAAGTGTAGCTATGCACTGTGTTAGTCCTATTATAACGAAAAATAAGCACTAGTACCACTGGGATAGTTTAATTAATTAGAGTGTAAATAGGGTAAATTTACAAAATCACTGGATTAATTTTGCGTATGAAATCTATGTTGTGAATTGTTATGCCACGCGCCATGGCTGTTTGCTGTGACGTGCACATCACATGACTGGGCTAGTCCAATCAGATGTCCAAATAGCCGTTGTTCTCGTTCGTCATTGGCTAACTCATGGTGACGTCACACCAAACAGCCATTGCACATGGTATAGTTTGATTAAACATGCCTAATAGGTGTCTTAAATGCGTGTTCAATGTTGAAAATAATTTATTACCTCTGGTAATGTCAGGATTGCTTTTATTTTTTTAAGTTCTGAACAGGAAATTAATCGTATAATATGCCGTATATACGTGTAATAAATAAACGTGTCTATTTATTTCTCCTTTATTGAGCCTTATGAGTGTATGCTTATGGCCGAGCAAATTCCAGTCGAATGGAGTCCTGTTCACGGTTGTGACCTTAATAACGGATTCAGTGAGTTATCTTTATGCCAGTGGAGGATGTGGCCATAGCGATTAAGGCGTCATACACGTGATCTAGGTGTAGGTGAGAACTGGGTAGCCGGTTCGAATCCGGGTCATGCCACTCCGACGAAACGTTAAGTGCATACAGGTGGCTTACTGAACTACGTTATTTCTAGTGTATAATTTTCGTTGTTGGCTAATTTCCAATTTTCCTTAGTATATACGTGTGTCTTTTCAAATAGTAAATGAGAATTCCTTTGTAAATAATGACACTGTTTAGGATGTCCTGCTGGGCTGCCAACAGATTCTTGCTTCCGGATTTGTTACATTACTCTGCTTAGATGTGTTAGGGCATCCACCCCATCAACGTGTAATAAGAATATTCCTTTACCAACACTACAGTAAAACCGAGTAGGTGCGTGCTATGAAATTGTGTTATTTAAAATAGCCTTCCTTACTATGGCAATCAATTGGCTTGCATACTTAGTGGACACAAAACTACTTTGCTGTTGGATGCAGTTTTCAAAAGAATTCTTTTTCACTTGAACATGTAATTCCAGATAGATGAAGTTATCGCCAATTATGAGGCCAGGAATTCGGTGTCATGTTTAGCCTTACCTATAATACTAACATTTTTTTTCGTATGAAATTGACTAAAACGTGGTCCCCACAGAAAAACGACTCACTACACTCTAATCATCACCCTTTAAAGGCTATTTATATACAGGATTACAAAGATCGTAGTTTTAATGTGGGCGATTAAGTTCAGAAGCCCACAAACGAAATTACTTGGGACAATACTAAAAAAAAAATCCATAGACTAGGAAATATTTGTTAATCTGTGAATAAATAGGGGAATTTATCTTTTGAAGGAAAGCGATGTTGCCCACTTTCTATGAATTTGTAAATCAGTTAGATCGTGTATGTTGTACGTGCGTTCATACACGATAACAAGCTGCTGACCGATGAGTCTACATTCCGTACCAATTGCACATGACATTTTAATTCGATGTCCAACATTCGCAGGGTAATTAGCAGGATAATTATTTGACAATGACTTCAAGCAGGACTGTCGACACTGAAAGAGGGATGAACTTTCTTCCCGGTCAAGAAAAAATTGACTCCTTTGGAATTCAACATGTTTAAAAATTGAAAGAAAGTTTAATTGTTGCATATAAGTGATGAATTTATTGGCTCTGTTACAAGTTTCAATAGTTTTGAAAAAATTGTCACGCACAACTTATCCATTTAAATATTCATGATAAGTTGAACGAGCTCGTTATTAACTAGGAAAGCAAATCAAGTAACAAAGCCGTGGAGACGGATAAAGTTGGCACACTGGAAGAATTATTTTTTCAATTGGGGTTCGGCAGTTAATTGAGG
Organism: Lithobius niger; assembly: GCA_023313725.1. Lineage (NCBI taxonomy): Eukaryota > Metazoa > Arthropoda > Chilopoda > Lithobiomorpha > Lithobiidae > Lithobius > Lithobius niger. Next base: position 33,991 of record JAHWFP010203547.1, read on the forward strand.
GAAATGACGCACGTACTTGCAGAACAAATTTGTTCACAATTTTAGCGTTACCGTTTTAGATGTCTTTTAGTTTTTAGATGTCTTTCTTATTAATTTTCATGAATTTATTGTTTTTTTTTCTAAACCCAGTTTAAAATTTACCATTAAAATAATGCTAGTTTGCATATATTGTTCACAGAACTCTGTAAACAATTTTATCGACTTACGGCCTAAATCCGCAAATGAGGCATATTGTCGATGGAAAAGTCGGAAATGAATTTTATAAAGGTTCATAAGTTTTCGTAGCTAACGTGCGCACATATGAAAAATGGACGACACACTGTATAAGTTCGTTTACCATGTAAAGCAGAGCCCCAAAGCGCAAATTCAAATTTTTTATTTCAGAGCCTTGAAGCTCCACAAGCCTGTCAAGAATGGTCTTTTACCAACAATAAGTGAAACTTACATGGTCTTGGAGTTTGTTACACAGGTGTATATCTTGAGATACAGATTGGTGATGTCTTGCTGGTTCGTGCCTCATGCTAGTTAGCCTTTTTTTTTTTAAATGTAGAGTCAACTCGTCACGAAATGAATTAGTTAACTAACCGGTTAAGTCCAAACTTTTTTTTTCTTTTTATGTGGGTTTCTCTTCTTCAGAACTTCTTTTTTTCCCCTCTTTAAATTTTCTAGCTACGATCCGCTTCAAAAAGTGAGTATCAAGGAAGGTGGTGACACAAGCCTCAGAATGAAGTTGCGTTTTAAACGACAGACTTTGAAACCCTATAGTTCCCCCAAAATTGACATAGACCAACGAAATTAAGCACTTGTGTTCGTGTCATAACTACATCACTGCATAAAAATTTTTTAGGTAAACACTCTAGCCGTTTGGTTTCCACAGGATGGATGTTTCTTGCTGTTGTTGTTACTGTTGATGTTGTTGTTGTTGGGACTATTTGCCCTCACTTGGAGATCGAACCTGTAAACCGGTTTTCAATTTCTATAGTTTAAATTGCAGGCCCTAGGTTCTTGTAACTGTTATTTTAACGTTACTCCAATACTTTTGTCGTTGCTGTAGTTATTCTTCGTTGCTCTCATCTGGAGATCGAACCAACGAACCGATTTTAATTTTTTAATGGCTTAAAGTGTAAGAATTAACAGTTACGACTTATGAACACTATTTTAATGTACTCTACAACTTTCTCGTTGTTGTTGTTCTTGTTGGGAGTTTTTCTCTCCCTGCTGTCGAACCAGGAACCTATTTTCAATCTTTCTAGATTAAAATGTAGGTGTGAACAAGGCGCTTGTAATTTATTTTAAGGTGACTAGTGACTATTTTGTTCTTGTTGTTGTTGGGATAGTTTTGCTCCCACCAAGAGATCGAACCAATGAACGGATTTTAAAGCACTTAAAATTTCAAAATTCGCAGCTTAAACTGTAGGTATTAACGAGGATCAGGTTTTTGTTAAAGTTTTTTTTTAACATGACCTTCACTTATTGTTGTTGTTCACACTTTTTACCTTTATCTCGCAACTGAATCAATACAAATTAGCTGACGAAACACACTATTCTCCGAACTGTGTTTAAATTCTTCTAATAAGAAATAGAAGAGTGAGTAATAAGAACAGTTTATTATTGCGGAGAAAAGAAGGTGTCCTTCCATCAAATCGAAAACCCAGATCGAAATGCTCGAACATGACATGGGATGTAAAATACAATCAGATAAAAATGTGTGCTTTCCGACAGATAGATTTTTCCCCCAGTTCGTAGGAGCTCATCACAAAATACTAGTATTAGTCTTTTTTTTTTGTTGGTTTGGATTTTCTACCCGACACTACTCGAACAGAAAAGATGATACGCGAACAGAACTATATGATATACGAACCAGGCCGTTACGCATTGAAGGCCATCACCCCTATTTGCTAGTGGGCTGAAAAAAAGTTGGACCTAAAAAAATTGAACGTAGATTTTTTTTCTCCCCTCTTAAACAGAAAAAAAATGTTAGTTATAAGTTTCGATCACCTGCAGATCAAATGAATCAGTCAAGGTCGGCGAAGGGAGGTGGTATACAATCAAGAGGGAATAGTTTGCACGAGCCAGGGGAATTTACGGGACTGGAGAACTTCGACGTAATCTTATTAAATCGACGGAGCCGAGGGCCGTCCGTCTAGCGCATTTTTTAATAACCGAGGATTCGTAGCCAAAAAAAGGGAAGCAAATTTCGTATAATCCAGTGCACGTTACCTGTTTGAAGCTTAAATCGAGCACATTTGTCCCTTTGGCAGTTCGCACCTAGTACTGTGGGGGAGGACTGTGCTTTGCAGGTTACAATCAACATCATAAAGCCTCCACCAGTTAGAACTGCTGGAAAAATCGATGCGAGAAAATACAAAAAATTACACACCCGGTGTTGCCGATATAAGTACGTGCGCCCTACGCACAGTAAATCTAACCCGTCACCGGCCCTGAAATCAGTGTTGTTCTACGTGTGACAATACTTGTAAGTCGAGTGCGTCTGCCAAATACTAAACTTTAGTATTATATAGGCTACTGCTTTAGGTTTCAAAATAAATGAAGAAAACCATTGACACTTCCTATTTTTTATACTGAAATATATGATAGCAATTCGCTGGCATTGTGCACCAGAATAGATTGTGACAGTATCAAAAGCGAACCTGGCAGGTTTCAATTTCGTAACCGTGGTCATCGTGGCTGAGCGGTGAGAGAGCTCAGCCTGGTTGCTGGAGGTTTGCGAATCTGGCCTAACCCCTGGAAAGGGGACTGAGGGGGCTGAGCGTGAGAGGCTACCATGCTCGTTCAGCGGCTATGGGAACTATTCTGGACAATTATGGACAAATCTTTCGGCCCCTCCGATGATCGGAGGTTTCCCGGTTCGAATCCCCGGTCTTCCCTCTTCCCTTTACCTTTTTTCCTTCTAAAAAAGCCGGGCAATGTTCAAAATTGAGCCGGTTCAGTCACACGAGCATTAAATTGCTTTGGCTGACTTAAGGCTCAAAAGGAATTAATTAAAAAAAAAACATGTGGCTTATTACGCATGAATTTACACCTTTCTTTATGGTGGTACAGAAACATTTTAGTGTTAAACGTAGAGTCAGAAAAAGCAAAGGCGCATAACAACATAAAATTAGGGTTTGAAGTGGATGTAAAAACCAATATTTACTGTTCATTGGTAACTTTTTTCTTAATAATTAGGTTCCCTACATGACCAAAAAATTCCCATTATATCGAAAAAATCTCATGAAATATAAAAAGATTTCCGCTTACCAAAAATAAAATCCCGTGAGAAAGAAATACATTTTCTCGTCAGATCGACCATGTTCTGCGCGATATATTGTGCGATACATCCCGTCTGTTAGGTTCTCGATCCTACGGTGCTGAACCGACAAGAATCCCAGTAATGATCTTGTGAATGAAGCTGCAGATACGAATTTTATTGGAGGCGGATTTAACGATAACTTAGTATCCTAAATATCAGGTATTCAGCCTACAATCTCATTCAATTAAATCTCGTGTACATAATTAAATTCAAATCTTGTTTACCCTTTCCTTGAAAACTTCGTTTACCTTTTCAATCTGGTATCTCGTTATCTTGTTTATGTCATTTATGTCATATCTTGTTCATTGGATTTATCTCAAAAAGCGTTCATCTGCTTTAACTCATACGTGATTACATCCTCTTTCATAATTTTATTTTTTCTAATTATTTTATTTATTTCATTATCCTCCTACATCATAATTCTATTATTCAACATATCTGAAATATATCCTAGAAAAAAAAACAGATAATAGTATTAAAAGCCGCTTAAGTGTATAAAATACGGATGTATGCCTTTAAAACACTGTATGCTCGAAAGGAATCTACAAGAAAAAACATAGGTTGCAAGCCATCAGCATCGCACTAATATGTGCTTGTTTTTTTGGGATGAGATTCTTCTACCCGTACTAGCGGTGCGTTGATGGCATACATGTTTTTTTTTTTTTTGTGCGTTCTCCTTTAGAATATTAAGTTTTATTTAAACCCTTACATCCGTACTATATACTTAAGCGTTTTAATAGTAATTAAAATCAGAGTTCGATTGGGCACTGATAACAGAAAAAGAGCTTGAATGTGAAAAATAAAACTCAATGCCTTAGAAAGCCTTGAAAAAGCCTAGGAAAATAGAAAAAATATTTTCATAGTTTAATGGCTAGAAATGGTTCGTATTTCACACATTAAGCTGCAATTTATGGCGTCGTAAAATATAACATTCCTTGTTGAACTGTCAGGATTATGCACAGAAGTATATGTGCCTGATTTTGGGACCTTTCCTTTTAGGATTAATATACTACGCCACGAGCCACGGCTGTTTTCCGTTTAGCCAATGACGAACGAGAAGAGCGGATCTTTGGCTGTCTGAGTGGACCAGCCCAGTCACGTGATCTGCGTGTCTCAGCAAACAGCCGTAGCGCGTCGTTTTATATAGCTGAAGTGCTCAAAAGTTTGTATGAAAAAAGCAAGCAACAACATGTAGAACAAACAGTGTAGGTGTTAATTTCTAACTCCCAAAGTTTTTATGACTGCAAGTTTAGAAAACTAAGTTTTTTCGAACTGCTGACACGCCACTTTTGCTTGTAGCAGGCCTATAATGAGTCCTATTGCTATGAGAAGGCCCATAAGGCGTGTGAGAAGACCCTGCCACGTAAGAGTTGTCAATGCTTATCTGCACGCTATTTTCGCTGTGACTACGATTCATACTGCCGTTACTTTTCGGTGTTTTTTTTTTTAATGGGGAAGGACGTGTTAAAGGCACATAATAAATACCACTGTTTTTGTTGACTTGACAAAAGGTTTGTTGCATTCCGTTTAAATTTACTTAGGCCGAGTCAGCAAAAACAGTGGTATTTATTATGTGCCTACCATACCTCTTCTGGATACCATTTGAAAGGGTTAATCTTTCTATACACGCCGTAAGTTCTTCATCCTAGGTAGAGTCCATTCGTTGTAAAGAATACCAGATCCTATAAGTTGTTCACAGAATACAAGCTCTTATAACGTGTTATTTGTTCAATGTTCATACAGTGTAAATCTAATTCTGTTTTGGACAGGATTTAAGGAGGCGTTAGGCAAAGTTAGCAAACAAAGTGTTAACACACACTAAGTAAGGGACAAGTGCATAAAAAATACACGCTGTATTATTTGAGAAATACGTGCTCAAATTATATATGAGTTTAAGCAAATCGCTGTGAATTACTTAAACGTAAGGCGGAAATAAAATGATGGCAAAACCTTCTGGAAGAACAGTAAGCCACATTAAGCATTTACAATTCATTGGAATCACGTGACTCGGATTCGAGACAGTGGAGCAATCCTGCAAATCACTGCCGTCGATCGTTTACTTATACGGCAGTGTACTGAAGAAGTATCGGTGCGGCAGTTCGAATCCGGTTTACTCACTCGAAGGAAGCGTAAGCGCAACACAGTTTCGCTAACAGTATCGCCTTGTGAGATCATAACGAGAGTACTGATATAGTCTTGCTTATAACACTCTGTGTGCCTCAACATCTCTTCATGTCTTCCGTTTTCATCATGAACAATGGCCACTGACTCAAAACCGCAAGGTCTCGCATCCATAGTTGATTCTTTACCTGATCACATCTTCTCAACCCCTTCGCTGTCGACGCGCCATTAAGCCTCAATCCCCCCCCCCCCTTCACTGGACACTTCAAAGCTAAACTGGATGAAGCGACGTGATAATGTCCGTTTCGGGTTCATTTGTGCTTTACGACCTTGTACTAGGCACCGTCATTTTCGATTCTATTATACATCATACTACAAACAAAAACGTCAAATGTGCCTGTGCCGTAAAAAAAAAAAGGGTTATATGACTGAAGTTTTACTTTACTTGTTAAAATGTACACGGATAATAATTGATGATTTTTAACTAAAATAAGCAAACGTACAATTTCAAATATTTCATCGGTTTAAGTGTTGTTGTGCTTTACATTTTAACATATGTAATTCGTAAAGCACAACAGCACTTAAACAGGTGCACTCAATTGTACATTTTATTACTTAAATTAAAAATACTAAATACAAATTTAAATTATTGTTAAAACACAACAGCACGTAAACAGATGGAATATTCTCAATTGTACATTTGCTTATTTCTATTAAAAATCATCAATTTTTATCCGTGTACATTTTAAGAAGTGAAAATTCAATCATATAACCCTTTTATTTACGGCACACTTGACGTTTTTGTTTGTAATTCGTGTACCTTTTTTATGGCATGAGTAGTTTACACCAAACAATTCAGTCTGTCTTGTGGCTGGAAGTAATTTTTGTTTCAATTGCAAAGATATGAACACGCGCGCACACGCAGTGATTATTACTGCGCGTGCATGCAGTCATTGTTGCTGTCCACTTTGAAACAAGTTAGCTCAACTCTGAAGCCTGAAGCTACGAAATAAATACTCCATTCTATCGTTTCTATGTCGAGGCCCCAACGTAGCTTAAAGGCCGGTTGCCACCAAATTAGCATTGCAGCAACGAGACTCGTCAATTATTGAGTCAAAATTTGGTACACCCTCGTGCACCTGGCAACAAGCGAGAAAGATTAACGATACTGATGTCACTAGATGGCGCCACGAGATTTTCCTGATATTTTTCCGTGGGGCCATCTAGTGACATTAGTATCGTTAATCTTTACAGCTTGTTTCCAGGTGCACGAGGGCGTACCAAATTTTTACACAATAATTAACGAGTCACGTGGCTTGTTTGTTGCGTTTAGAAGGTTTGCTTTGTGAATTCCTTTGCTTCCTGCGAGTGAGAACTCAATAGGCCTAGATGATGTAATTCTAATTTGGTGGCACCGCCTTTAAAAGCGGGTTGCCGCCAAATTAACGTTGCAACATTTAGGCCTATTGAGTTCTCTCTCGCAGGAAGCAAAGGAATGCACAAAGCAAAACTTTTAAACGCAACAAACAAGCCACGTGACCACTTAATTATTGAGTTGAAATTTGGTACGCCCTCGTGCACCTGGAAAGAAACTGTGCAAATTAACGATCTTAGTGTCACTAGATGGCGCCAGGAGATTTTCTTTATATTTTTCCGTGGCGCCATCTAGTGACATTAGTATTGTTAATCGTTATAGCTTGCTCCCAGGTGCACGAGGGCATACCAAATTTTTACTCAATAATTCAGAGGGAACGTGGCTTGTTTGTGTTTAAAGATATTTCTTTGTGCATTCCTCTGCTTGTAGCGAACAAGTGCTAAACAGCGTGCTATATAGAGTGCTATGTAGAGTGCTATATAGCGCTCGATGGCGATTGATGATCCAAACTTTCATTTGGTGCAACGAGCCTTTAATTTGGCTTAAAACTATTATTACTAAAAAAACGTCAAGTGTGCCGTAAAAAAGGAGGTTATATGATTGAAGTTTCACTTTACTTGTTAAAATGTACCCGGATAAAATTTGGATGATTTTAATTGAAATAATCAAAGGTACAATTGAGAAAATTGCATCTGTTTAAGTGCTGTTGTGCTTGACGTTTTTGTTTGTTTTTAATTTTACTCATCAACGATCAAATTTTTAGGAAACACATAACACGTGCACAAAGAATGGCTCTGGCATTTGCTGAGTGTCATTGTTCCCTAAATACAACGGTTAAAACAATGTAAATATAAAACTGATCGTTTAGGGTCCCGTAACTCCTGAATGGCTCGACCAATTGACAAAAGTGGTCTCTGTGAGAATGAAGGCCAAGGAAATTTCTGGCTTAGATCATGTTTTAGATTTTAGATAGGTGCAGTAGTTTTTTTTTTCTAAAACGGTGTTACACCAGAACAAGAACACCACCACCACCAACAACAAGTGAAAAGTTTTCAAATTTACGTGTTGCTCCCTATTTTTACTCTTGCACAGAATTGCATAATTTTTGGCATAAATATACCTTCGATTCCTATCTACCATCTGGCCAAGTTTGATAGAATATATTTAATAGAAACGGAGATATTAATAATTTTAGTTGTGCTGGAGAGAGGACTTCAATCATTTATACGTATGATTGTTGGGTAAAGCTAGACACCATACATGTTCTTTTAGCCATGAAACATGTTTTAGCTTCTAACTGATTAGATTGCCTTGTGTCAACACACTGTACTATGTTAACAATGTTAATAACCACTGTACTACGTTATTTTTTAATACAAGTTTCCAGTGTTGGCTTATTTTACAATTCCCCTTCGATTAGGTTTGTGTTATTGGGGGATATTGTAGCATGGAGTGTTGTTGTTAGTTTATAGAGAGCACGAACCCAAATTAGGTTATCAGCCCCACGACGAGGAAGTAAGCGGTGTTCATAATAATGGCCAGAAACTGGAAATGGGATTAATGCTTTTAAGCAAATAATCTCAATTTTTGGCTGACTGATAAGCGCGTTGCTCCATCTTTTAAAAATTGTGTTGAAAGTGAGGAAAAGAAGCAGCTCATGGCTTCAAAATATGCAAAACATGAAGTTGTAGTATGCGTTCTGCTTGCTGGCAAAGGAAATGCACACCAACAATTACAGAAAAGGAGAACGCGTGTTTTCTTTAGATACAAACCCGTTCCCCGACACGAGGCTTTTGCAGCCGAGCGTTGCGGAGCCGTGATTATAAGCGTTTGCGGCAAATGCTATCGGCGCCAAATTAAAACCTTGTTCGCAAATCTCGCCTTGGCCGTTTTGGAATTGTGGTGGGTGGGTGAAGTGGAGGGGGAGGGGGGGAGGGGGGTGAGGGAGCCCAATCTCAAAACACAGTAAGCGCCTTATGCCTTAATGAGATAATAAGATCTAATTGACGCCGGTGTGGTTCAAAGGAAAGGAGGAAAATCTTAAGCAGACAAAAGTTGGAGGACACACACTCGTAGTGCTTATTCTGCAACAAAGTAAGTTGGGGAATAAGCAACACATATGCAACTCATCGTAACTCTTAAAGTTAGCATACTGAAGTGAGGAAAACCACATGGTGCCCGAGTCTTAAGATTCATTGTTTGCGGTATTCTGAGTTCGGAAGATAACGGTGTAATCCTACGTTCAAGTCTTTGGAAAGTTCTCAGCATACGAAATCTGAGCAGTGATGAAATTAAGCTTATTTCGTAGTAGACAACATTTGATTTCTGCAAACCGTAGCTAAGTTCAGCTTCAGGGCTTGGTTTACCTGGTGGAATTGTAACTATGAACGGAAAGTTTTCTGCTAATTATCTATTTTGATTCTCACGCAAGTTTCCAGAAAGACATAATACAGATAAAAGATTGAAACCTTGTTATTTCCAGAATTGTAATTTCTAGGAGTGATTTAGGCGATAATAATGAGTTCTGTTACAAACGAAAAAAAAAACTGGAACTGTTCAACGAAATTTTAAGCCCAAGTTGTGATGTTTAAAGGATTACAGACATCAACTTGGTCAACTTTTGAACTATACAAAGATTAACTCGAGGAATTTTATGGAAAATGGCATACCACGTTAATGAGATATACCAACGAAAGCACGGCAATATTAAAGGCTATTAAAGGCTATTAAAGGCACTGTTGAGGAGTGGCACTCGGCGTGTCGCCGCAGTCGCCGTGAGGAGGTGGTGTTGGCCCGTTTGCGCATTGGTCACACTCGACTTACTCACTGTTTCCTTTTGCGGGGGGGTTGACCCTCCTGAATGTTATTGGTGTCGGCGGCCACTTACGGTCCGGCACTTCCTTGTTGATTGTTGCCATCTTGATGGTTTTCGTCGTCGTTTCCATCTTCCGCATGACATTGTGCGTCAATTGGGCGATAAGTCTGTCCTCCTATCCGGTGTTTTTCAATTTTTGCAGGAGGTACAGATGTATGACAAGATTTAGATTAGGGGTTTGAATAATATCTCTGTAATGTGTGGTGCAGTGGCAACCCGGACCACTGCACTGTGACTGAGGTTGGCGCTAATGACCAAGCTGTCGACGCGCCATTAAGCCTCAATCCCCCCCCCCAACGAAAGCGTTGATTGGAGCGAAGCGAGGTAGATGGCCAAACGGAGCTCTGTTTATGAATACATTCGAAAGCAATCGTTGTAATCGCATCATGCAATTACGATTGTATCAATTAAAACAAGATTTTGCACACTGGTAGCGGTACACCCAGAAATGGTTTGTAAAAATATATGTAAATCGTACATGTTATCGAGGAACAGTGTCATCCAGCGATTCGCTACGAAAGCAAGTGGACAAAGAAACAAGATGCGATGACGCAACTTTAAAGGTGAGCCACAACGCTGTCACCATTGCACTCGCAATGCCCTCGCATTCAACTGCCCGTGCTAGCTGTATCGTTTCAATATTGATTTTTTTTTAATAAATGTTTATGCAACTTTAATTTATTTTGTGTTCAATAATTGCTTCGCTCCATGTTGTCGACAGTCTAACTAATTACGCCCTGGTATATAGATCTAGAATTTACTTGATGCCAGATCGAGTCGAAACACATGCAAGGCAGGGAAATGTCACGAGTCGGTCATACACAGGTTTACGTTGAGTCAGTCTTCACTCGTGTCAATGCTTACACTTGGTTCCTGTTAATAGAAAATAATCAAAACTTGATTTAAACTTTAAACTGAATTTTTCTTAACCTAGTTAGTGGTACCAATCAGTAGTTACATTCCGTTATTGACACACCCAGAACGCATGACTGCAATATGACCGAATTTTTGCGTGTTTAAGCAGAATAGAAACGTTCTTTTCCATTGCTATGGTTTTTTTTTTATTTCTGAATACTACATGAAATGTCTGTCTTTGTTTACATGTTTGTCTCCATCTTTAAGGTGTTCGTCGCTATTTCCATCTTCCCCGAGACCTAACACGTCAATTGAGCGATGAGTCCGTTAAAATCTTTTGCAGTAGGCACATATATACAATAAGTGTCTCTGTAATGTGTCTTGCAGAGGTAACCGGGACCACTGCACTGTGACTGTGGGTGGGCACTGATGACTTAGCTGTCGGCGCATCATAAAGCCTCAATCCCCCCCCCCCTTCTTGTTTTATTTCATGTTAGCAGCACTGCTAATGTTCGAGGGCTACACTAACTTCGTGGGTCAGAACTTTTTAGCACAAGATTTCTCTGTTTCTTTATAAATTCTGCCTCAATTTGTAAGATGAACCATTTAATACGGTATTACTTCCTGTGGAGGATATGGACAAATCCATAACCTTTGTAAATTTAGTGTAGATTATAAAAATGCTGACTGGAAATACTCCTCTTATCTTCCAGAAAGCAGTTTTTTCCACCTTGATCCCACTGCACTGTGTCTGAGGTTGGCGCTAACGACCTAGCTGTCAACGCACTATGGAGCCTCAGCCTCCCATCCCTTTACAATTACATCAAAATGAACTGAAACTTTGGCTTTAATAGCTTTTGGTCTGTTTTGTTAGGCTTGTAGAAGTGCATCTTAGAGGAATAAGGGAGTTAAAAATGTTGCGTTCAAATACTGTTTTAAATAGTGAAGGAACACCATTGACTTGGCGAAAATATATATAGTTTTGGTGGAATTATGTGGAAAATTAGGTTATACTCCTAGATTTTACTATTTGGGAACTTAAGCTCAGCATGATGGAGTGGCTTTCACAACATATCAATATTTTAACAAACTAAATACTATTTGTTCTCTAGAAATGGGTCTTAGCAAATTGATCAAAGCATTTATTTCGGCATAAGCTGAACGATGGCTTGTAAAGTTTTGTTCCAACTCTTCTGCTTTCTAGGAAATGGTATTCACGTGAATTAAGGTGAACCTTAGGACAAAACCCTAGATTTAATTAAATGGAAATTTAAAGTTGGAGCCTGCATGTAGAGCTAATTACGACGTTCAAATTTTAACAATAATGAAGCAATAATGAAATTATAGAAACTTCAAGTGATAGAAACTTCAAGTTTTATGTTAGAGAGTGAACACGAATAAGTATACTACTACCGTTCATTGGAAGATAACACGACGTCTATCTGGAACACTTTTTTTTTGTTGCCATTTCCCTTTTCCGACAATTATGCACGTAGTGTGAAGCAGTCCAACGAAGCGAAGCCTCCAGTGTTTTCTGGTTTTACCTACGAAAATGTCCAAATCAATAATGTTCGATTTCGTGGGATTTTGAGTTTTCAATTAGTAAAAAAAAAAAAAAACTGTATTTTTACGTGAAATGTTGACCGGCCAGACAATTGAGTAAAATCTTGATGCGTAAAACAATATTTAAAAACGTGCACATCACATCAGATTGGCATGTTGGTTGAATAATGAATATGCCGATCAATAATTATCCATCATTGATTGAAGAACGTGTGTGATCAGCGAAAGTCAGCGTTTGTTGGCCATTGTGCTCACAAAATGGGACTGAACAAACTTCAGCAGTGAAGTGTGGACATACAATAAACCAATTCCTGTCAATTTGGCTGATGTAACGGCTAATTGGGCGATGGCAAATGAGAAAATGATGAATAAGAAATTTTATAGACATAAAATTCTTCCACAAAAAAGGTAGAGGTGATGATAAAACCATGTGACCTTATTTACATTCACACTCCTATGAAAGTTTTGACAGCCACCCAAAACCGAAACTGGTATAAGAGCAGCCAATAAGGTTCCAAAAAGGGTCGGCCTTTCAAAGTAGTGGTATCAATGAACCAGGGAAAGGCCGCCAAGGTTAATCCTATTATCCAAGTTAACCACACCAAATAACACTTTGGACGTTAAATGAAAACTTGAAGATTGCTCCCAAGAGTAGCAATGTTCTAGTTTTCATTGAATTTTCGAAATAATAGTCGGTGCGATTCTTGATTAATAGAATTAACCTTGGCGGTCTTTCCCTGCTTGAATGCTATCACAGGTTTACACTCTTTTTGGAAACTTGGCGACGTCTCGTATACCAGTTTTAGTTTTGGGTGGATAAATTAAACCAAAACGCTGACCATACGAGTTTTCATCGCTTTTCTTATCTGCTTGCATGTTTACATTGTTTTTTACACTGTTCTTTGTTTCAGTGTCTACAAATTAAATATCCAAAATTTTTCTGCTGTTTCTTTTGCTACCGTGATGTAATTGCATACCCTTAAAAAAACTTTTCTAACATCCTACAGATTTCGCAGTCCTTCAATTATAACCTATACAATGTTCATAATTTTCTATTTAAATAAATCTCAATTCTATAGCCACATTTCTTTTGGATTTATTCTGCAGACGGCTTAAATTCCCCCTTTCCACCAATGCGTACAGCCTTTAAGATTACAGTAACCATACCAAATTCTTTTTCAATACAGATCTAACTGGAACCTCTTAAAGGACCGGAAATTGCGTCCTGTTGCGCGCGCTGTTGTGGGCGGCGATGAGAAAAACGGAAGGAAGGAAGCGGCGAAAACGCATCCCTTGACCCCCCCCCCTCCACCCCTCTTCCCCCTTTATCTCCCCTTACCATTGAATCTGGCCTCCACAGTCTTGTTCGAATTACGAGCCGGACCAAGACGGTGAGAAAGGCTATTAAGAAAGAACAGTCGCCAGTTGGGCGTCCAGGATGGACTGAATCGACAAAGAATGTCTACCCCCCCCCCCCCCCCCCCCCCCAAAAAAAAAAAAAAACAGAAAAATCAAGAAAAGATATAAAAACCGTTAAAAAAGAAAGTCGGGAGGGTCTAGGCCACAACTGAAACTGAAATGCAATGAAATCTGCGGACGACTCGGAAGAGGAAAAAAAAAACTAAAACTGAAAAAAAAAGGTAATAGTCTTCTCATTCTGTTGTTTCGTTTACGACGAAGGCGACCATAAATATAATTACAAGAAAGGCACTTAACGGTTATGAGTCCCGACCAAAGAAAGAAAGACAAGGATGGTTTGTTTCCTCCAAGTTTTTGGAATTTACGATCCATGCTCCTCGCACGTCTTGTCGGGCTCTGAGTTTTTGTTCCTTTCTTTCGTGTGGTTACAAAACACAATCTGTAATGGAGACACTCCTATTTTTGGAAACTAAAAAGATTTTTATGTTGCGAATTTATAGGTTGCGTTTCGTATTTTTGATCATCCTTTTAATCAATTTCACGATGTGGTGCAGAACGTGTATTTACCATTTTAGTATCTTCAGGACGACAAAACCTTTTTTAATATGATTTTTTTTGTGTGTCGTTCCACCAAAATGCTCTTTTTTTCACCAGAGTTAAAGTTTGAAATGAATGGTTTCTGGGCACACCTGGAGTGGCTACTACGTTAACTTTTTCGGGTCTGTCTGTCTCTATCCTCAATGTTTTTTGCCCTCACACTGTCTGGAGTAAGATGAAGGTCAAAACTATCATGGAAAGTGCAGCTGTTTTCTGAAGAAGAACCATAAGAAGTTTAGGACTTTTCGTTTCTCGAGTTCACCGAGGTTACATTGTAATAGTTATACAAAACTTTCAACCGTGTTCGTTTCCCTTTTCCTGTCACAACTTCAACGAGTATGTCACACAATTTCTCCCCCTTGACTAGTTAGCTAGTTTCGCGAAGCCAAACGCACCTATTAACTGCGATCTGTAGGTCCGTTGTTGTGAGATTTTTTTCGGACTACCAATGTTGACACCGTGCCACCCACTGATGACGCCACTTACGAATTCAAGTCCAAGATTAAGATGACGTTACAACTCATTGTAACTTCGAAAGCAATTCGTATTGTTTGTAGAATGATGTTATGTGACATAGGGCCTTAGGGCTTCGGGCAGATGACCAGGAGTGGTTAACGCTCGTTAAACCCTTTGAAACCCTTTGTTGTGTGATCAATTGTTGTAACAATATGTAACCAACAAATTACTTGTAGTTAGTGTGCAACTTCAAATTGTAATGGCTCGAGTTCGCTTGGTATTCTACCGGATGCTCTCTCCAGAAGGTGAACCGAATTTGAATTCATTCCTCCTCTGCTCCCCACCCATCCCGGATCCAAAGGTAATTTTGGCCGTTTAATTAGAATTATTTCCCAATTTTCCCAATTCCCGAACTTAAACTCAAACCTGACCAACCCTGTTGTTAGTTCAGCACTGCAACCCCGTAGCTGCTTAGTTCAGCAGTCCAAAACATGGAATAACCCGAAACTAATTTAATCCAGCTTATCCCAAGTAAGCCTAATGCAGTTGACATTCCATTTAGGGCCCTAAGCCAAGGTTAGTGTCGCCCTAGAACGTGAGGCGAGCCTGAGCATACCATCGCTCATATTTAAAATTAAAACATCACCAAAACTGATTCACGACTACTAGCCTTTTCCATCAGTTCAGGTTAATTTGGAATTCCGGCTGCCCCTAGACTAGACCCCCACAACACATTTGTATGCAAGTCCCTTAACTGTGTCGTCGGCACTGGCGGTGTAATGGCACGTACCAACAATCCCCCACACCGGTGTGTCCGTCCAACCCCACAAATAAATAACCGGAGAATGGCTGAGCCCGTTTTAACAGAATTTGATACAGTCAAGTCTTACCAAAATGTATTGACCAACTCCAAATTTCATCACAATCATCCGAAAATTAGGGGTGCAAATAAAGGCTAAAAGGAGTTTGACGAGGGGTTCTACTAGTTTTTAAATAGTCAAAAACCTTTTCTTTTGATTGTCGGTAAGCCGAACCAAGCCACCAGAACACGTTTTCAAGCAGCAAGACCTGTGAGCTAGGAAACTATATTAAATTAAAATTAAAAAGCACTTGTAGAATGCTACATAGTAGAAGCCGGCAAGTGCACAAATATACATTAAAACTCCACATAAACAAAGAAGAAATCACAAGGTAAAGGGTAAACGAAGCAAGCAGTCTGCATTAAAGACTGGCCTTGTGAGGATACAAGATACACTAATCTGAGGAAGAAAGCAAAGACAACTGCCCCGACTGGGACTCGAACCCAAGACTTCCCGCTGACTAGCTTAAAACGCGACGTTTCGGCTCATCTCAGAGCCATTATCAGGAGTAGAAACAAATTCCAAATAACACAAGAAAACCATGAGTAAAGTGGCAAGTAAAATGTCCGTCCTAACACCTCCTAGCAAATTCTGCCTTGTTAAGATGGACATTTTTACTTGCAACTTGACTCATGGCTTTCTTGTGTTGTTTATAATTTGTATTTACTTGCTACTATTGATACCGGCTCTGAGATGAACCGAAACGCCGAGTTTTAATGTACATGTGTACAGTTTCCGGCTTTTATTTTGTAACATAACTAGGAAAATATTAACATCTAGTTATAGCATTCCTGTTATTTTACAGTCATAGTATTGTATTTTACCGTCACTTTACTTTCAGTATATTACGTTGCATTACATTACTTACAAGGAATTGTACTTGATTATGTACGTATGCAGCTTAATTACTTGTTTATATATATTTGTTTTCCGTTTAGTTTCTATTAACGCTCGAGGTCATGCTTCCAGGTTTCTAGACTTTTTCACCAATGGAATCGTTCCGCTTTGGAACTTTCTTCCTGAGCCAGTCATTTCTGCAACCTCTCTAAATTATTTCAACACACTTTTGGATCTTTTCTTTGGGGGGGGGGGGGGGCGGGGTGGGCCGCCTTCGTGTTAGCCTTTGGCTCGGCACAGTCATTTTTATTTTATTTTACTAT
The DNA here is from genome assembly GCA_023313725.1 of Lithobius niger. Classification (NCBI taxonomy): domain Eukaryota; kingdom Metazoa; phylum Arthropoda; class Chilopoda; order Lithobiomorpha; family Lithobiidae; genus Lithobius; species Lithobius niger. The sequence goes on from JAHWFP010203547.1 coordinate 50,585, forward strand.
GGATAAAATTAGAACCTCACGAAGACATAAATAAAGGAGGTTTCCCAGGTCGAATTGGCACGTTTCTTCTCCTCTTGACAGACGGCTTTCTCATTCGTAAACACGACTTCTAATGTTCAAGATAGACCCAGTTCTTCTATCTATAAGAGCGGTAGTTTCAAATGACTTAAAGCTGCAAATATTTATTTTAAAGAAGAAAAAAAGTTTAAAACTAAAGAGCTACGACCCTTAAGGTAACACAATATATGCTGTTCATTTATTATTCATTAGGTGAATTTTAAGCGAGTGTATTCTCCAGCAGGAAGTAGCTTCCTGAGAAACTGGCAAACACAATTTTTGTATGCCGTGTATAATAAATTAACTGCGGGGATTACCTTGGGAGTCCTGCTGTTCAATTTTTAACTGAGATCTGCACTAAGACTTTAAAAAAAAATCGTCAACCGTAGCACGTGACTTCGTTCGTGTACACTGTGTGCTCTCTCTCTTGCCTCCTTGCGAGATGACATTTCAACGTGTTTTTTTTTGTTTTTTTAATCTTTAACGTAATCACGGCCACCTATGTGTTGAATTGAGTGTAGGGTAAAGTGTCCATCGGCTTCTGTAGAATTATATCGTCTGAAAATCAAGACACACGCTAGTATGTCGACCGTCAAGATAAACGATAACGTCCAGATCCAGATAAAATACATATATGAGCATGGCGACCACTAGACACGTTGTGTCTTTACAGCTAAGGTAATTTGGCTGTTTTCAGCCATCTGATGATGAATAACAATGCGATAGAAAAGGTCGAAACTTGTTTGATCGGGAGACTTTGGTCGCCTGACAGCATTAAAGTCACTGTTTGTGACGCAGCTTACCGTTTTCTCGTTGAAGAAACGACGTGAAAAAGGTTTATATATTTCTCCAATTACTGGCTACTAGCTAACGCCATTTCTTGTTTCACGAAAATAAATTCTTCCATGCGGTGAATAAAGCTCGCTCTTTCTCAACCAGTCTAAAATTGTTCAAGCGAAACTTAAAAAATGTCTTCCTAACTTCCTTTCTGAAGTGTTTTTGGTTTATTTGTATTGCCATGTTTTCTGTTTTCTTTTTAAGATTAACTAGTAGGACTGGTGTTAGTGTAGCCATCACAGCCATCCTCTCAGCACAATGGACTTTCCTAAAAACCGACAATTCGAAACTCTGAAAACTTTATATAATTTACTTTCTAGGTGGGGTAGTTTGATGGCAAAATCTCGTAAAAACAAGACGAAAAACATTGCGTTGAGTGTAGGGAGAATGTATATGTCAAGAGTCACAGAAAAGTAGCCTGTCACAATGCATAGCATGATACTAACCGTCTTATAACTTTATTGGCTCAAGCTGTTGGTAATAGGCCTCACCACCCAAAACCAGAATCGTGTATGATTGATCAGGTGCACAATTAGCAGGTTGGGGTGTTGTACTGGCCTTAAGATAGCTTAGGTCATGCAACATTTGGTTGGTTTTGATCTGGATTTGACGTGTTTGAGGAAGGATTCTATCATTCTATTGTTAACTAATGACCACCATAGTAAAAGATCTTTTCGGCGAAGGAAGCACTCTCTCTTTTACCACTTTAAAAAAAAAAATTGTCACAAAAAATAATTGTGTGACAATTTATGCAAGGATCGTTCATGCATTGCTTTTAACTGTGAAATAACACCATTCAAGCAAAGAATAGAGGTTGTAACCCAATTTATGCAAGCATTGTTTACATACAGCACTCTTAGCTGTTTACCATCGCCATTGAGGTCAAGAATGGTGGTTTTGTGACGATTTATGGAACGATCGTCTACACGGATCGTAATAAACCCGAGGCAACAAACACCTTTTAGTGAATTCCCCAGTGATTCCGTTTTAGAGTGTGGGAAAGGAGGAGCCGGAATGGCCACACACCTCTGTCCAATTGGCCATATCGGAGAGGATTCAACCCTGCAGGTGCCAGCAAAACGACCCGGATCAAAGTAGGGTCGAATGGCGTTGCAAGAACCCCTGGAGCGAAAAAACAGATCGAACTGCCCATTGAGAACCAATAAAAAAGAGAGACTTGGCACACGGATTCAACTATCGAATTGCAGACATGGAGGCTGTGCTGACCGACAGCTGTTTGCCGAACGGAAAAGGCCCTTTTTTAAGGATATTCTTTTAAAGTTTCCTGCAATGAAAAATGGTTTGATGCTGAGTTTTGCTCAGTTCTGCTTTAGCTGACTGGTTTCACTATTTTAATCACAAATAAACACCATTTTTGATTTTCAACTTTACATTTGCTGAACTTTCGAACCAGACATTCTTACGCCATTTCAGCGATAGTTTTTCACGTGTCATCTTGTGCATGCTGTGAATAATGTTATATACACAATGATAATTAAATATAAATAAAACGTCTAATTACAATGCAAATAATAAAGATATGTAAAATTAGAAGGTGCAAATATAGTCTAAAAACGAATAAAAGTATAGATCCATAAAAAAGTAAGAAACATTTCTCCATCCATGTACCATGTACCATCTTTAGTAGCCACAAATTCAAACTAATAATTTAATTTTCAAAATATAATTTACATCCTCTGTTTTTTCTTAATTGTTGTAGTTTCTCAATTTCTCTTTAAAATCATTTACATTACAGTTACTAGGGGTTTAAAAAACATGCATAAAAGAAAAATTAATAAATTCATAATACATTCATCAATAATAAAATCGTTTTCACACTCAACCAAGTCACTGTAAGCATACTTTGTTATTTTGAAATATTGTGGCAGAGAGCACTTATATGCACAGTTGTTGGAGAAAAGCCCCCTAAGTGCACAAAAAATGTAGATTCTGTATTCTTTTACCGTTGAGTGATTTTTATTACTTTTACATGCATTAACAATGCTTTTATAGCTTGATAAAGGTAAACATTGCGTTTTGGTTTATTTGTGCAAGTTGGGGCTTTTCTTTGACAATAAATAATGGGGTTCCGGTACTTAATTGTGGTAATGGGGATAAAGTGACCGACCAGGTCCATAAAATTCGCTAATAATACCAAACATTCATTTAGTAGCCAATATCCAGTATCGAATCATCAAAAAAAAAAAATAATGGCCAGGAATCTAGTATTGATCATGTCATATTTCCACACAATAAAGCAGTGGGCAGTTCTCCAATAATGGCAGATTCATACTCGCAATCCATAAAGTATTGCATAGTCTCCAATAATGGTAGAGTAATACTTTACAAACAATAAAATATTGGTCATTATCCAGTAATGGTGAAGTAATTCTCTCCAAGGCAAGGTGAAGTGACAAGGTTAAGTAACCAAATAGTGAAGCATTGGCCAGTTTCCAGTAATGGCCGAGTCACATTCTCCAACCGGGAACCACTGGCTGGTTTCCAGTAATGGCCGAGTCACATTCTCCAACCGGGAACCACTGGCTGGTTTCCAGTAATGGCCGAGTCACATTCTCCAACCGGGAACCACTGGCTGGTTTCCAGTAATGGGCGAGTCATAGTCTCCAACCGGGAACCACTGGCTGGTTTCCAGTAATGGCCGAGTCACATTCTCCAACCGGGAACCACTGGCTGGTTTCCAGTAATGGCCGAGTCACATTCTCCAACCGGGAACCACTGGCTGGTTTCCAGTAATGGCTGAGTCATAGTCTCCAAAGTGCAGGATGATCTGCAATAACGATGTAGTAATACTCCCAAACGAAACAGTAATGGCACGGTCTCTAATACTACGCAGTCATATACTACCCAAACAGCGAAGCACTGGCCAGTCTCCAATAATGGCCGAGTCTTACGACCCAAACAATGAAGTATTGGGTGGACTCCAGTAACGGCCGAGTAATTATCGCCAAACGATACAGTAGTGGCAGGGTCTCCAACAATGGTTGAGTCACACCCTCCAATTAGCCGAGTCTTTTCAGTCTAGTAATTAAATAAACACTGCCGCTATTACTGGAGCATTTACGGTAAGTACGGGCTGACTGCCAAGAAACGTACGGCCTCACTGGTTGGTTCCTGCATGTCTGATCAATAGGTTACATCATACTGAAACGAAGTCAACATCAGAGAGAAGACGGTGTTCCGGCTGCTTGCTCCGAAATACCCTTCTCTTTTTCTTTGTTCCTTTTAGATTTTTTCTTTTTCCAGTTTCGTGAAATATTAACGAAAGAGATGCTAAAGCCAAGGACGGCCGACGAAGACAGTTTACCAGCGGAATATTGATTGGGCGGAAGAAGGTTGGATGGAGGGGAAGGGGAATGAAGTAAATGATAGAAATTTACAATTCTAACAGTCTAAAATTGGAATGTACCAATTTTGGCAATGGCATTGAGATTGGCTGACATACTACTAGGGTAATAAGGAAGACCCGTTCTATGAATGAGGCGATGCAACGACCTGAAACTAAAGACCTGCTTCAAAGCCAATAATTCTACACATTTTTACAACTGAAGTAAGGATGTTACGGTTCGGTTTTGGTTGATGACAGATTTGCAGCAGGGCGTTTCACTAATAATCGGTTGATTTTTGTTGAATAAAAGTTTTCCCTATGTTACCTGGTGGTTCTGCCTGTTAACATTTAAAGGGGGACTGTCACCAAATGACAAGTTGCAGCATCTATAGCCATTTGCCGATATCTAGTTCTGTCTAGCCCTTACTTTCAACAGGCGAAGGAACAAACAAATAAATTTCTTTTTACACAAGAAACAAGCCGCGTGCCTCCTTGATTATTGAGTGTAAAGTTGGTGTGCCCACATGCACCACAAAACAAGCGGTAAAGTTAAGCCTAACGACATCACGGGCGCTTTTTTCTGTACATCGACCGTTTTGAAACGCATATTTTGAACTACTGGATGGGCGTCATCTACTGAGAGTGATATCATTTAAGACCGCTTGCTTCCTGGTGCACGTGGACGCACCAACTTTACACTCAATAATTAAGGAAGCACGTGGCTGGTTTGTTTTGTAAAAAGAAATTTCTTTTCGCATTCCTTCGCTTGTTGAAATCAAGTGCTACATTAAAAACTAAATAATCGCAGACGGCGCTCGATACTGCTACTTGTCATTCAGTGAATAGGCACCTTTAAATGGCAGACCGAGTTTTACTAGCATGGACTAAGATAGGAAGGAAAATTCGGCTGTTCGTGTCCTCGTTTCCAAACCTGGTCAAATAGAGTTACCGGGAACGACATGAAAGGGATGTTCATGACAATATTACCGCAGGTTCCATCTCTCGTTCATGGACGCGACCCCATGCGGTCAAATTTGAAACGACTGATAGTAGCCGTTTTGTTGAATAACACACGGTAAAAAATACACTGTTTATGTTTTAACACGTGAAAAACCCTGAAAACCATACAGTGTACTTTTTTAACGTGTGTTATCTGAGAAAACGGTTACCATCTGTCGTTCCAAATTGCGCTGAAAAATACCACTCCGCTTGCAACAGCGTTCCACGAGCGTGAAGCGGTGAAGCAGATGGCTACTGCAAGCCAAGGTCGACTGAGGCAGAAATCGCGTGTTTCGCTTCCCAGCACACGCATGCGCAAAACTAATACCTTTTTAGTGCTGCTCTGGCAAAATAAGATTATATCGAGGTTGAATTAACTGGCCTGAACAACGAAACCGATAGCTTCTCTCCCATATGACCTTGTGACGAGGGATGGAATAAAAAGCAAGGTACAACATGGACGCTCCCACATTTATTCACTCCTGGTGTTATTGACCTCTGTACACACATTCATGTTTCAAACTTGCTGAAATGTGAGGCGCCCAATAAGCATAAAAAACACACGGCGTTATTAATTTTTGCCCCTAGCAAATTTATGGAGTTGGTCACAGACAGCAATACTTGTCGAAGATTGTCATGCCGTACTTATTCACACGACCCCATGTTGGGACGGTCAGTATGTGACAGTCAGTACATACATTCATCGTGACAGTGAGAACGACTTGGCAATCCTTCACTAATTGTTATTGCTGTCTGTCAACAAGAACTAGGGGATTACAAGGCCCGAAAATAAAAAGTCGTAAGTTTATTATGCCTGATGGTGCTTCACTTGTTTTTTGTAATGTCCTTTGTACGGCTATACGTACATAAAAAATACAGCCTTGAAGTAATTCATGAGATCTAAGACCAAGCTAGATTGTGCGAATAAAAATTAGTGTTGCTCAAAATTCTTAGGTTTGTAATCGTTTTTTTTCCCGTAAAATGTCATGAAAAACCATTGAATTATAAAAAATGCATGGAAAAAGTTTTGGGTGTTACGTCACTTTCAACTGCTGTACATTATCATGTCGGAAATGTACAGTATTTTGCTATACATGCCTATTGGCATGCGCCACATTTCCAAGCTGTTCTCTTTATAGTTGTGCTAGTGCGGGAAAAGGCAGCATTGAATCCAAAACCTCTGTAAAATTAGACTATTACTGCTAAATCCTAGCTGTTTTACAATCTAAATTGGTGAACGAAAGCTGAATGCAGCATTCTAGTTTACTAGATACGTAACTTTCATTACCCAACAGTAGGTGTAGCCGTAAAAAAGGTACACGGATTACAAATAAAAACGTCAAGTGTGCCGTAAAAAGGGAGTTATATGATTGAATTTTCACTTGTTAAATGGTACACGGATAAAAATTGATGATTTTTTAATTGAAATAATCAAATGTACAGTTGAGAAAATTGCATCTGTTTAAGTGCTGTTGTGCTTTACCTGTCATATATTTAAAACGTAAAGCACAACAGCACTTAAACAGTTGCAATTTTCTCAATTCTACATTTGATTATTTCAATTAAAAATTATCAATTTTTATCCGTGTACATTTTAACAAGTGAAAATTCAATCATATAACTCCTTTTTATGGTACACTTGACGTTTTTGTTTTTAATTATAACTCCAAGTTGCGTCATTTTCATTACGTACGAAAAGCAGTGACCATTTAAAACACATTGTGGCTTCCTTGTTCCTTTCCATTGTTTGTTGGCATTGTGTATGACCTCCAAATCACAAACTTTCCTGCAAACAACGATAAACAGATATAGAGGAGACGTACTACGTCTTCCTTATCAAGAGAAATTACCTTCCTGCCCAGTTTTGATGCAGCAAAATCAAGTATCGCCAATCTAAAAGCGCGTATTGTGTTTTTGTGACATTTGGCCAAATTAGCAAGTCACAATACAAAGCGCTTCTTGGTGCATCTATGCCATCTGTCTATCTTTGCTTTCGTCACCTACCAAGCATAGCTGCTATAGCTTCAGAATCTTTCTGTGTTTTTTGTGTGATTCTTATTATAAGTAGCGGGGGCGATCAGGCACGAGATTGAAAAGGCAGACCGGCGATTTACTGACGAAAGAGTGGGTGGGGAAGGAGGGATGGGGGGGTAGGTTTGGCGAAGAGAGGAGGCAGAAGTTGGAAGCGCCTTTAGCGATGAGCATCAGTCGGGCAGAAATATCGCTCCGCCTGGCGATGAACTGTGTAACCACCAAAGGCCGACGCCGTCAGAGTCGCTTCTTACCCCCACCAAGCATCCCCCCCTTCCTCGTCCTATCTCCCCAAAGAACAGACTTAATTTAACTCGATTTCTAGCCAATCTCGGTGGGGAGGACGGCTGAAGGATGGAATTCCCTCGTCGACGGACGGCAATCGACTTAGACAACTGGAGGGTGGCAGCAGCAGCACCGCCAAAACAGACTCCCCCCGTCTTCTTGACTGACTCGAAGAATCGCGTGGTCAAAGGGAAAGGAATACGGGGTAAGAGGACTACAAAGATGAGAGCCAATGAACGAATGTACTACTGTCTTCCTTTCCTTTGATTCTTAAAAGTTCCCGTTCCGACGTTCCTTGTACTTTACGACTTTTGTGTCTTTTGTCGGAACTCGGTCTTTGAAGTTTTTTGGTACTTTCATTGTGACGCCTCCTAGCATGTTGTATAGAGTCTGCGCTTGCTGCGAAATTCCATCCAGCATCCTTGAGGATGATTTGCTTGATGAAGTCGCGAATTATTGCATCAAACTTAGGGACAGCCAGAAAATAACGCAAAAGCCCAAAATGATGCAACGAATTTTGCAATGGTTCACCCTACAGGAGCAGTCCCATTAGGAGAAGCGAATCTTAACGCTTGCGAAAGGAAATTTCGTTAAAGATGTCAACTAGAGAGGGAGATGGAATCTTTGTACAGTTTCATTAGATTAAAGTGGTTTCGTTTACTATCAATATCACTCAGACTAAAGGAAATTAGCAAAAAATTCATTCTTCTTAAAAACGATGCGTCTGCCAAAGAAAGCATGATTTTCGAAGAGAGTGCCAATGTCTTCGGCTGTTCGACGTTTAGTGGTTGAGCTTTCCTTGGTGGGAAAACTGATTACGGTAACAAAATGCAGTTGTTGTTTTTTAAAGTTTACATGACGACAAGAAATGGGGGAATCTATTTAATACGATCCTTAAATTTGTGACCGATATACTAAACATAAAAATTTGACCTTAGTTTTAACTCGCTGCATGACAACTCTACATCCTGACGTAACATTACCTTGCCGCATATGAAATAGAACAGCAGCCATTTAACCCGTCTTTTTCTATTCAGTGTTTCCACGGACATTAAATTTTTCCCCTTTTAGGGAAAAAATGCTCTTAAAAAAATATATTAAACAGGTAAAAGGGGGAAAAAATGGGGAAATTATGTGTTTTATTTGGAAGTTGCAATTTTCTCTAGTGACTAATTACCTTCACTGCATCCAGTCCCACCATTTGGAAACTTCTACTCCAACAAACGCGTGTTAACATTTTAAACCCTTTAAAATGGGTTTGGTTAGTGTTTATTTCATTTCTCATCCGTTACTGGTTTATTAAGGCTAAAACCACGAAAATTGTGGGAGTACTAATTTAACAGGTCCATTCATATACATCACTTCCTGCAGGAACGGCAGGACAACTAGTTCTAATAAAATAAGTAATCGTTTGAATTTTATTTTCAATTTGCGTGGCGCAAAAATGCGTGGCGCTCCTGTGGCATTAAAACGGGCACATGATTTTTTTTTAAATTAGAAAATGTTAAAAATTAGTGTTGTAATGAAAAGACATTGAATAAGGGAAGTAAAAAAAAAACGAAATTGTTTTGCGCATGAAAAAAAAAGGAAAATTTTGTCGTTACTTAGAGGAAATTCTGTAAGTGAGAAGTGAAAGCACTGATTCCATAAGCCAAACCACGTGACATGAACGAACAAATCACTGAGCTTGTGTCCCACATTTAGCATCAATGGGTCCATTTTTGTTTGATGATGAAGTGAATTAAAAGCAAAGGAAATCCCCATATGAAGACACCATTCTGGAGTGAACGAGGGGCCGCCTAGTACACACATTACAAGACTTGCTTAACTAATGTGTACGTAATGATTACAAAGTTACAGAAGATTCAGTTATCCTTTCCAGAGATCCCAAATGGCGGGTAGCAAAGCCAAGTTTTTAATGCAGATTTTGGCGGCAGTAGCAAATACTCGACCAAGAATTCAAATGCAATTGAATGCAATTGAATGCACTGGTCGAAACGTTCTGGTTGTCAGACGTCAGGACAATGAAGGTGGATTTTTTATGATATATTTCCCGTTATTTTGTGGACCAGGACTTTGTAAGCTTCAATTACTTTGTGGTTGCAGGGATGTCACTTAAGTTTTTTCTTTTGCTCCTGACAGCAAAGAATGAACCACAAGTTCATGAATAAGATAAAATATTTTTAATTTTCGATAGGATTAGTCCATATCTTGGTCACAATAAAACAACGGATATATATACAATTTAAAAGGCCATGTACAATGATTGTGACCAACATAGTGAATAATTTCATCGGAAATTTAAAATATTGCGCCAAATTAACTAACTTGTGGTTCATTTTTACTGTAAGGAAGGAACAAAAAATAATAATAATACTTTAAGTGATTTAAGTGATTAAGTGAAAACTTCATGCTGTTTCGAATCTAATCAAAAATCAAATAAAAAATATATTTTTGCTATAAATTAAAGGAGCAAGCAAAGCTCCTGATTTAGTCATATGCTTGAATACATACAATAAGTTAAAGTTCTGCTTCTGTTAATCACGCATGTGTGGGTGCCTGATCAATACTCAATATCCTCGTGCTTATCAAACAATCCACCCAAAACCAAAACTTGTAGAAAAACCCTCCAAGTTTCCAAAAACGATCGACCTTTGAAGGTAGTGATATCATTCAACCAAGGAAAGGCCGCCAAGGTCAATCCTATTAGCCAAGTTAATCGCGCCGACTAATAGTTCGAAAGTTAAATGAAAACTTGAAGATTGCTACTCGCTGTAGCAATCTTCAAGTTTTCATTTAACGTCCAAAGTATTATTAGGTGCGATTAACTTGGCTAATAGGATTGTCCTTGGCGGCCTTTCTTTGGTTGAATGATATCACTACCTTCAAAGGCCGATCGTTTTTGGAAACTTGGTGGGTGTTTCTACCAGTTTTGGTTTTGGATGGATATCACAACTTTCATAGGCCTGTGAACGTACATAAGGTTACACTGTCTTATCTTCATCTGTACCTTTTTTTCTAGAGGAATTTTATTTCTACAAATTTCACATTTATAATTTTCAAATTTACCATTGCCAATTGGCCGTTAGATTAGCCAAATTGCCATGGCTTAGTTTATTGTATGACCACTCTTCACATACTTAAGTTGCTTCAATCCCATTTTTGCACACACTGGCTAACAATCGCTGATTTCGTTCGCTTCGCTCACTCAATCAGCGCATCCACTTCAGTTGTTTTGTTTATCTCTGCACCTTCCCCTTAACATTTCAAGATTTCGTTGACATTTAGTCATGCAGTAACCCCCGAAGGTCGCAGTTATTAAAACAGCAGAACGCGAAGCATTTTATTTTTCAGTTATTAGCAAAAACCCCGTTAGCTCGTGGATGCTCGTATTGTTGCGTAACCATATCGTGCATCATTTTATTCTTACGCAATCCACGGCAACGTTAATGTGTCCTTGTTTTGTCCTTCGTTACAGATCAGTTTTTAGTTCGTCCAGGCTTTTACAATAAATCTAAAGACCAGTGTTGATTGTTCAAGACATTGTTGCTTGAAATCTTTGGTTGCAACATGGAAAAGAAACTAAATTTAAATTCCTGGTGGCGAATTTCAAAACCCTCCCACGCATTTGTCCTGACTCCTCAACCCAACAAAAAGACCATGCTCAGATCACCATGCATCCGTGTGCAAAAGTTCAGCTACGCAGGACGTCTCAATTTTGCGCCATAGCCATGAGCAAAAAGTCTATGGGATGTAACATGGGAAAAATCTTATTAGCTAGCCAGCCAGCCAGCTTGCTAGCTAGACAGTAACATAAAAACAACATTATTGACGTATCTTTTTCTCTATGATTGGTGGACACTCATCCTTTAAATTTCAGTTTTTCTTAATCTCTGACCCTTCCCCTTATATTTTCCAATATTTGAAACATTTCTGTGGCATTGGGATTTATCCTCAACATGCCAAAATATGCTTTCAGTTGCTTACAGTTAAGAGACGCATGTCTGCTAGTGAGGCGCCTTTTTATCATTAACAATAATTTTTTTAAGAATAGGATGTATACAATGGGGTGATCTAGTGTTACTTGGTGGCGACACAGTAGCGTGTGTCTAGATACCCTCGCATTTTAACATCTCAGGTGTAGACAAGTAGCTTTGCTAGAATTTAACAGAATACCACAACATCAACTTTAAAAAGAAAAATCCGATTTACGCTGTTGAGATTTTTTTCGTTGCGTGAGTGCGTGGGCTTTCACGGTAACGTGGAAAAATTGGTTTTCCCGTGATAGTTCCGAAAGCACAAGCTTCTTTTAAAAAGTTCACTCGGGATAAATTTTGTTTCCTTCCTCTCTGATGCCTTCATCTGCAGGGAACAGACAGTGTAACAGCCCTTCCCCTTCGGCGGTAGGCATCGCATCTGTTTTGATCTTCTCTTGTTCTGTATACGCTATGTACAGCCAAAGTACTACGTCAGTACCTCTTCCCCATCATTGCATGCGACCAAGTGGCACCAACCGCCAATGGGGTATTCCAATTCCACCAATGCCACCGGGATCTTTACGAGCGCTCCCCGGGGAAGCTAAAAAGAGGGAGCAATCACAGACAAGTGGTGAGAGGGATCGGCTGCAAACCAAGGCGCAATCAGGATCGAATGCCGTGATCGACCATCATCTGATGTTGCAATAATGCATAGTTGATTCTGCATTATTGCAGGCAGGGGAGTTAGGGTAACTGGCGGCCACAAAGTAAAAGACAGAGGGTTAAAAAGGGTTACAGGGTTTGACGAGCGTTAACCACTCCTGGTCATCTGCCCGAAACCCTAAGGCCCTAAGACAGAGGGAAACCATTTTGAAACAATTCAGCTGGTCTCCAAGAACCCCATGTTTAGATTCAGCATCCTGGGCTTAAAAAGTGTACGATATAAGGAAAAACACAGATCGTTTCATTTAGTTCCCAACAACGAATTAACTTTTAAAATGGCTGACAATGTTACTTTTACCGCGCTCAAGCATTGTCATGTCTTGACATTATTAGTTTTTGAGTCTATTGCCCTTCTTTTTTTTTTTTCACATTGTTTTAGCCCTACCCTTAACCTTTTGGTGCTTGGTGGTTTTTGGTGGTTTGTTAGTTTGTTGGTTTGAGCACATGGTGTTGCTTGGTGTGTGTGTACTGGCGGCAGTTTGGTGTCCATAGTTTTAAGTAGGTAGACTGAGCACTTTAGGCCTGTAACTCAAATAAAATAAAATTAAACTAAATTAATATTTTGATGGCCCGCCAATTTTCATTCCCCGCGACCAATCATTGTTTGCACGGTAGCAAGTATTGACCAGGGGCTATCCCCTGAGTCTATTGCCCTTCCTTTTTCATATAGTTTTAGCACCTTTTGCTGGCCACCAATATTAATTTCCGCGCGCCCAAGCATGATTGCATGGTTGCAAGGATTAATCTCAATTTGTATTTTTTTTGCTTTTGTTGCCTCTTTGTTGTTAAATTATTATGTCTCGACATATATTACCAGTTGCTCCGGTCTACCTTTTTCCAAGTTTTTCTCATGCATTCACGAACTCTGACAAACACTGCCTGCTGGCCGCTTACGGAAGAGTGCATAGACCCTCATTGTGTGTGTTTTATATATCTAATTCCTTTAAATTATACGACAGGCGTTTTGAACGCCTCCATTTTCTCGTGATAAAGTCAAAAACGCATTTTCAAAAAAATAGTTTCAGAAAAAAGATAAATAAGTGCATCTTCTGTCAATAATTAGTAGCCAGCCCTACGATATCGTTAAAAGTGCTAATATAACCTGGCACAGAATATCCTTTACGATTCTTGAAAACTCACAGCCTCTTCAAAAAAGTTTCACCATCTTTTTCTTTTTTAAGGAATAAATAACGCGACACCATCATTCCCCTTTAAAACAAGACTCGCCGTCGTTGGTTGTCTTCGTTGTTCTTTAATGGCTTCCCCTCCTTATCAGAGACAAGGGTTTTTTTTTTGTTTCTTGTGTTCCCAGGGGAGTCCCAGGTGTCCAGTTTGTTCCCTCACGCTCGCCTGACATCGTTAAAGCGTATGTTTTGTTGCCATAGATACGGAAATGTTCATCCCCCCCCCAAACCCCAACCCAAGACCCGCCGCCATATTTTCTTCTCTTTTACGATGATGATGGAACGAGTGTCCAGTTTACAGAGTAAAATATTCACGAAGCCAGAAGCAATGGTGATGGGCAAAGCCGGCCTCAGAACGAAAAAAAGAGATATGGACGTTTTACCCTTCAGGCAGGCACAT
>JAHWFP010203548.1:0-37008 GCA_023313725.1 Lithobius niger
CAAGTGTGCATTCAGGAGGTGCCAAGGTTGTTGCCCACCGGAACTTTCCCTAAATGGGGAAGAGAAGGTGGGCGTTGAGCGTCATGGAGATTGTAGGAGGTTAGGGTGTTTGCGGTTGTGTTGGGCTGTGTTGGAGGCTGTATATGGTGTAAGTGCAAGTGCAAGACCGTGACCGTGAGTGCGTTCATGAGATCAGTAGCTGGTGTGTGCCGGAGGTGCCTCAGTGGTTGCCCACCGGAACTTTCCCTAAATGGGGAAGACAAGGTGGGCATGGAGCATGTGTCGGGGATTGTAGGAGTTTGTGACTCACCTGTGACGGGGGTTGTTTTGTTGTTATTGTTGTGCTGCGTTGTAAAACTGGTAATTGACGGTGTTTCGGTGTTTCAGTGCGTAGTGTATTTTCTATAGGTTTAGGTTTGGGGCGCATAGCATTAGGCTGGGGCCTCAATAAATTGTAGAATGGAATGGTTCACTAAGAGACGGAGTATCTTTTATTGCAAAGGTTTGGTCGTTTTTTTTCCCACCAAATCCAAATCGTTTTTTTTTTTTTTACGGTAAGCGGGTTTAAAATGAAATTATCTGCCCACGACCCGAATAAATTTCTCATTACTGGTTCAATAAGACACAGGGTATCTTTTATTCCATAGGAATTAATTAGGTCCTTGCAATTACCATACTGTTACGCTTGTTATTATTTTATTGGGAATGACAATAGCAAATGTGAAAATTATGAATGAGAACATTCATACAATAAAATACCTCCACACAAAAAAGGTAGGGGTGACAATTACACCGTGGGATTTTTGGTCATTCACAGGCCTATGAAAGTCGTGATATCCACCCAAAACCAAAACTGGTAAGAGAAGCCACCAAGTTTACAAAAAGGGTCGGCCTTTCAAAGTAGTGATATCACTCAACCAGAAAAAGGCCACCAAGGTTAAGCCTATTAGCCAAGTTAATCGCACCGAATAATACTTTGGACGTTAAATGAAAACTTGAAGATTTCTACCGCCAGTAGCAATCTTCCAGTTTTCATTTAACCTTCGAATATTATTAGTAGGTGCGATTAACTTGGCTAATAGGATTAACCTTGGCGGCTTTTTCCTGGTTGAGTGATATCACTACTTTGAAAGGCCGACCCTTTTTGTAAACTTGGCGGCTTCTCTTACCAGTTTTGGTTTTGGGTGGATATATGATACGTAAACAGAGTTGGCGCATTGCTTAAAAAATCCATAGATTGCTAGCATTTTTGAAGTCCTTAAAATGCATAATTCACTCAATAATTTGCTGTGGTTTTTTATTTTCATGACACTTAAATAAAAAAATTCTTGCTTAATGTTTGTTATGCTTTGGAGTTTGGTTTGTGCCATAAATACAATTCCAATTACCAATGTATTGCCACGATGCATCCAACATTGCAGTGCTGAGAGCCGACTCCCTGGCCTGCAGTACTGGGAGATCGGCTCTCAGTACTGTTGCATTATTGTTTCATTGTACCGCTCCTGCATCGTTACATTGTTACAAGAGGACTGAAGTGCTTAAACTGGGTAATGATAATCAGAATTTTGTCTCCAACTCTGTGTACATGTCATAATGATATCTGCTAACCAAATGACGAGAGGATACAATAAGTATGTACGGACCAGAAATTACCTTTATGAGCATCTGAGTAATAAACATCTAAAACAAAAAAACAAGGAAGAAGAATGTACCACATAAGGAAAATATAAATTTCTACAGCAAACCCATGACATCACAAAAGCCGGTCACCTGCGAGTCCAAAAAACTTTAGCAATGCATTGCTAACTGGACAGGACGCTTCATGACACGAAACATAACTACTAAACAGCTAAGCCTTATCAGCAAATCAAACAGGGAATTCCCTAGTCAGTTATATCACTGGAATCTATTTTGTGGTCCATTACTGGGAACAGATACGTCCATGTGAGAATGTACTGGTTCACTAACTGCTTATGGCTGACAACCGCATGCCACTGCCCAGCTTGTAATGCTCCTTTGAATTTATAGATCGTGTTATCCGGTACTATGGGACCTAAAGATTCACATTCTCCAATAATAGACCAGCCTTCATTGCTGCACTATTCCTAAAAGAGCCTACGAAATAGCCCATGCTTCAGGAATAATGTACGGCTGTACAACCCTTAAAATGCTCAATTCAGTGCTGAATAGTGGTTAAAGAAAACAACAAAAACCTTCATTAGAACAATTGTAGACCATAATAACACCATTAGAGACAGCCAAACCTAGAGAACATCCTAAGTACCAATTCCCAAAGCTTGAGAGGATGGATCAAATGCCATTCTGCATGGTATATTCCTCTGTTCCCGCACCAATGCATGAAGCTGTGTATCAAATGGGGGGGGGGGAATGAGGCTTAATGGCGCGTCGACAACTTGGTTATTAGCGCCAACCTCAGTCACAGTGCAGTGGTCTGGGTTGCCACTGCACCACACATTACAGAGATATTATCCAAACCCCTAATCTAAATCTTGTCATACATCTGTACCTCCTGCAAAAATTGAAAAACACCGGACAGGAGGACAGACTTATCGCCCAATTGACGCGCAATGTCATGCGGAAGATGGAAACAACAACGAACACCATCAAGATGGTGACAATCAACAAGGAAGTGCCGGACCGTAAGAGGCCGCCGACACCAATAACATTCAGGAGGGTCAACCCCCCGCAAAAGGAAACAGTGAGTAATCGAGTGTGACCAACGCACAAACGGGCCAACACCACATCCTCACGGCGACTGCGGCGACACGCCGAGTGCCATTCCTCAACAGTGCCTTTAATAGCTTTTAATTTATTACCGTCATGTCTGTCCCACAAGGCTTGCCAAAAAGCGTGTAACCACAGACGGAGACTTAGAAAGGCATCTGAGGGAACATGGCTGAGATCCCTTCCGAGAGGGCCAGAAAGGGCCCCTTTTGCTGCAGAATCTGCTTGCTCATTTCCACCTATCCCAACATGGCCCGGGATCCAGCAGAAAAGCACGGTTTTCCGCTGGCCAGGCAAGCGGGAAAGCAAAGCTTGGACACGTTGTGTCAAGGGGTTCCGAGGATTGTAATTCGCCAAGGACTGCAGGGCACTCATGGAATCGCTAAAGATAATGAAATGTGTGCCCTGAAGGTCAAGGATCCATTCCACCGCCAAACCGAGAGCCAAAAGCTCTGCAGAAAACACAGAATAGCCTGATGGAAGGTGATGGGCAAGGTCACTCCCTTACAAATACAAGCACATGCCACGCCACGCCAATGTCAGACTTCGACCCATCAGTAAACAGCCGTTGATAACCAGCGTACTGAGAACACAGCCGCCGGAACTCCTGTAAGTACCTTGCTGGCAGAGTGGAACCCTTCGGGAGGGACGCCAGAGCGAAAATGAAAATGCCACTTGGGACAAGCCAAGGGGCCACTGGCATCTCCCCAAGCCTCAAGACGCAGGGCATTTCAAAGGCATATCAACTGCAGCAACCCCAAACTCAGTTGGTGCAAGACTACATTGCAACACAAAAACAATTCTTCGAGGATGACCGGGACCTTGCCAGAGATCACTGTGATGAAACCACGAAGAAAATGAGCGAATACTGGAATCAACCCAAAAGACTGTTGTTGAAATACATCTAAGGAGGCTCATGAAAACTGATAACCTTGATGAAAGCTGACGAACGCATCTCAAGGAAAGTCCCCACTCTACCAACACCATACTGCATCACAGAAGAACTTAGCCCACTAACCTATCTTATCTAATCTAGAATCTTAGCAGATCTAGAATTATATTATGACCCAGTTACAATGACGTGCTACATTCTTGCCTATGCGCTTACAGTACAGAATTTTCTCTGCACAGGGTGAAATAGTGTAACTGCACAATGATGTAAGTAAACTCGCAAGGAAAAGATCATGATTCAAACTTACCCCTAACTTCATTGGGCCATTTCGTTTCCTGAAAGAACTAACCTGTGCAACATGTTGTGAGCAACAAACTGATTCGGCACGCCCATGCACTTACAATGCCCAGAAGCAGTTTATTTTCAGCCAGTCTGTGACAAGCTTTTTAAAAACGAAAAACTGTCTGCAGGGAGAGGGAAGGTGTTTTCGGACTGCAGGTAGGGCGTGATGGTCGAATTTTGCCTTGTGCAAAATTATCAGTTAGGCTTATTTGAGTTCGTGAACAAGTTTCTTGCAAAAACTTTTTTCAAGACCTTTTTTGGTAGTTTTTTTCTTAAACAACTTGAGAACGACCCGATAGCACAATTTAAAAGCTCTCAAAAAACGGTTCAAACTGTGTATTTGAACGTTCAAAATCGGTGATTTTTTTGCGAAATTATCGCATTAAGGATCAGGAAAGAAAAAGCAGGATCAATGGTGGTGCAACACAGCCATTCGTAGTGCGACGTAGTGTCGCCCGTCGCTCTGATTCTGCCTCAAAGTTGCAATGTTTCCCTTGAAATCCAACACCACCCTCTGAATTAATAGAACAGGAATTCGATTCCCGATGGGTTTTGATGAACCAGTCCAATTCTGAGAAGAAAGCACTGGTAAAATACAATTCTAATGAATGAATACACAATGAGATAGAATACTTGATGGGGAACCACTACAGCGAAACCGCCACAATGAAAATGCTGTACCAGAAAAAAAAAATCTTAAATGAGAGCAAAAAATATTTCTGGCGATGTTGCAGATGAGCCCCAACTCGGGGAAAAAAAGAGAAAACGTCCACTTCTTCCACCAAAGAAATATAAAAAAAACCTGCCCATTACAGAACAAACTTCTGAATTTCCCCCATGCAGCCAAAAGCAACATCAACTGATCATTCTCCAATAAACTTGAATAATGAAAACTATAAACTTGTATTCACCAAAGTGAAACGAAACTGTAACAGATGAATAGAGAGGTAGATTCAGATTTACTATGAGTGTAGCACTTGATTGCGACATTCGTACGAGAATGTCTTAGTCTTTTCATTAGTACTATTCGATCAATTACCATTGTGGAAGAAAACCCACTGCTAACGAGCTAAATGTCGCTTAGAATTGCTAGTCAGGCAACCTTCGAAATTTTTTTTGTGCAGTGTAATCATTGATCACCTATAGCAGATGTTTAGGATTCTGATGTAATATGCAGATGCACTTGTTGATTACAACAGGTGATTTTAACTGGAAATAAACAAAGACGAAGTATCAACGGTATCCTCAAACCAAACTTAGATGGTCACCCAGCACTGGTGCACTGCAAATTAATAAATTAATACTCGATGGTTAGAAATTGTTTTCCAGGCCGTAGTTTGGCAGAAAACCTCTACTCTCTTAAGCTAGTTCAGCCAACAGTCTTACATAACCCTAAACAGAGAACTCCATCAGAGTGCGAACATGATATATATATAAATAGACAAGTAAGGACTTGCTGAGTATCTGGGCCCCCTAAAGAAGCAGCATCACCCAAGTAATCTAACAGTTTAAGGTACTGGAGTCAAGCCTGATCATGTATCTGACTAGACCTAAAACCTCGTTACGTAATTTAAAATAGAGCTAATATCGATGAAATTTGTAATGGTAGTCCCGTACTGGGAGGGAGCGTATGATCCCTTGTCCGTCTCGTGAAAAGGAAGAGGCCAAGAAATGATCTCTTCATTTCTGTAGCAGAATTCAATAAGGTTTGACAACCAAAGGTCACAGGTGGCTAAACTTTTGTATAGAAAACATCCTGAAATAATAGCCAGACAGAGCACAGGGAGTAGAAGTATTTTTGGAACAATTATTGTGCTAAAGGTAAAACTATACGTAGAACAAAGAAACATAAGCTACAGCGGAGTATAGTAGTAAGCTAATTTTTCCATACAACCAGGGTTAAAAATAAGAGAAATTCGAGTATTGGTTTCATTGTTGGCACTAAAAATCCCTCACATTATCATTTTAGATCCATCATTTTTAGAATAAACTTCACATGTTAGGTTATTTAGACAGATTATCCCCTTCCACACCAGGACATATGCTATGACGAGTACACGTCATTGTGTACCAGCAGAACCTTCACTCGAATTGCATACTGGTAGAACACAGACTATGACCAAAATGTCAGTTCACAACCTGTATGGAGGCTAAAATGACACACATTGATGTTTATTTTCAGTGCACAGTGTATCCAAAGCGATGCCATTGCAAGAATATAATATAGCTAAGTCCAGCAACAAAAAGCAAGTTAAAAGAAGACTCCCTGTACATTCGACTGAAGCAAGCAAAGTACAGCTGAGTTGTTAGGGTTTTCATTTCGAAGACAAGA
Source organism: Lithobius niger (assembly GCA_023313725.1). Lineage (NCBI taxonomy): Eukaryota > Metazoa > Arthropoda > Chilopoda > Lithobiomorpha > Lithobiidae > Lithobius > Lithobius niger. Next base: position 6,312 of record JAHWFP010203548.1, read on the forward strand.
GGATGCGAGTTCAAATCCTATTGTTGTCTTTAATGAGACGTTCAAAAAGGTCCCCTCTGGTCATACGTCTGGAGTGGAAGGTGACCCAAAGATATGACATACTATGTATGCATTTAGCATTAAATAAAGTTTTTTTTCATATTTTAATATGTTTAAATGTTTTAGCTACATATACGGTGGAATTCGAATAGTAAATGGGGGTAAAATATACGAACACCCCTTAACGCCAGAAAAAAATTTAAAAATTACATCGGATGTCTTACCATAAGGTAGTAGCATGAAAGCCAGTTGCTTTGCTTGATTTAGTGTTACGGTTCATAGCAGTATCCCCGTTGATGATCCCCGTTCACCAGTACTTTGTTGAAAATGTTGTTTGTATGGTGTGAAAGAATTGCCTTTTGAGTTTATGGCTGTTACCACGTATACATACTGATGTTAATGATAGAGATATGCTGAAAAACTTTAAGAATAATTGAAAAGCTGCGAAATTCATGAAAAACTAATAAAATTATTTTTAAAAGGTGTGTTTGATTGTAACTGTATCAGTCAGAACCCCCCCCCCCCCCCAAAAAAAAAAAAGTTGAGTCTGTTGATAGTTTAGAAAACGTTAAGGTACTGCAATGCGGTGTCCAGTCGATTTTTCTTAACTTTCTTGCTCAAATTGCGTCGTGTGATATAGTTAAAGTCATTTACACAGTTTAAAACTGCACATGACTAAATAGTGATTTTTCTAAAACGTATGGTGGGATTTTAGGTTTCAAAACATTTCGTTAAAAGAGAAGATTCAGGATAAGATTTGGGATAAGGATTTCGAAGAATTACATTCACGCAGTTTTAGGCTTACGCACGCAAGTGTACAGTTAGTCGTACGTACAACTACTATTGTATAATTAGATTGCGCAGTTTAACTTGTATGCAACTGCTATTGGAGTTTACACGAAAACCCCGATTGCTAGGATTTGATATTATCGACTCTTAAGTCGTTGAATTTTGTTGTTTAATACTACTTACATTTTTTCAGCAATATCCCTTCTACCCACACGGACTAAACCATCACTGAGCATATAAATATCACCACCAGAAGTCTTCTGCTCCCATTTATTCAGGACTTGCATTATCTTTTCGGTTACATCATGCCCATCTTGTCCAAATTTATCCAGATCATTTTCCGATATACCTAGAACTCGTCCGAGATTTTTCCAGTGTCTGCCAATATCCCTGGATACGATCTGAAACACTTGAATATGAACAGGCAATGTATCAGAGAACAGGCTAATTCAAAGAAGTAAAATGAGACTAGACTTGAAATTATTCTATATAGAAACAAAAGCATAGCTACATACACACCACTGCCAGTGTTTTGATGCACTACTTTATACTGCAAACATTTGGCATGTTCATTCGCATCTTTGAATAGTTTTTACATTCAGAATTTCGAAATGGATGAGTTGTCCAATCAACTGAGTTTTTAAAATAATTTAACGGGAATTTTGTATGATTTCAATAAAAAAAAAAAACTATCTATCAGAACAAACCGACAACTACAAGGACTCAGTAATAAAATAACCTAATAATTCCAAGATGTCAGAGCACCCAGCTCTTGGATCAGCAGTTATAAGAATAACGTTAGGAAAGAAACTGAAAATAACATTCTAACAGCAAATCTATTTGCTCTACAACAACAACAAAATAAAAGCTTAGTCCTATTTTTTCTTTTCGATTTAGCATAATAAAGCTGAAATGATTACTTGGCTGGAATATTCCCTGTGAGTTTTTACCGTCCTTAATAATTTAAGTGGAAATAACATATATTTTCAATGCAATGTAAAAAAAAAAAAAACCCAAATACAAAAAAAAATATTTAAGCACGCTTTCAAAAAGCTTAATTTACGTATGTGAAACACTACTTCAAGCTTTATGGATTAAAAAGAATGGTCAATCGAACGGAAAAGTTTCCACGTCGTTATGAAAACATTTTTAACTTCGATGAAAATAGGGCGGCGTTTAGGCTCCACAGGTTGTTTTCCCCCGTGCTTTGGCAGGGAAGTTAGTCAGGTGCTCCACCCGCTTGGTGATACTTGTTAATTTTGTTTTCTATCGTGTCGTAAAACCAAGACAGCTATAAACATACACTAAACAGGAAGATAAAACAGTATAATACAGATTTCTTTGTCGCTACAGCTTACTAAATAAGTGAAATTAAAAAAAAAATAACACGACTTCTCATTTGAACGCAGGACTATTGCATGAGAGTGGGAGGTCTGGTCACTATACTATACTCGCAACACATGAAATGAAATTAAATGAAATGAAACGAAATTAATGCTAGCTTGTTAACCTCCAGACAGAGAATTGTAAGTCTTAAACGTTTTTTTTCCCTGCAATAACGAACAAGAATCCAAGATCGATGTGAACAGTCATGCAAAGGGTACTGGAGTGTCAACATTTTCATCCGAATTAGTTTCAACCAATCGGATGGAATGTAAAATTGGCTATGTGCATCTGCTAACATGACATATTTTTATAGGCACTCATGACTCACTATAGCTAATCAAGTATAATCAAGTGTGTTATTTTTGTCACGTTAGGTTATTGTTTGCTTGAATAAAGTTGGTTGAAGTGAGTCGAAATTCATGACACAATGGTAATTTTATGGAACAAAGTGACAAGGTTCCCCTCTGAAATATTTTGATGGCTTATTCGGCAAATTTTCCAAGTCACTTTTTGCATAGCTGAAAAAAAACCTTGACTATCCTGAAGACGTATTTTAACAGTAAGACAACTAACTCCATTAATTTGCTTAAAATTACAAACATTTCTAACAAAGCATCATGAGTATTTAAAAATAAATATCTAGTATCAAAATGAAAAACTAAAAGATTTACATTGCAACTTTTTTATGTGTATAATGCAGTCAGCAAATCTGATTTTATAAAAATGTTTCCAACAGCACTTTACAAGGCCAGAAAATGCCGAAAATAGCAAAAATGCGTCAGCTTCCGTGGCTCTCCCCCAGACCCCCTAGGGGAGCTCACATCTCTTCCCCCAGACCCCAAGCTGTTCTTGGTTTCTCCCTCCACACCATTCGGCTAAATGGCTAGTGTTGCCCCCTCAGTGCAAAACACTAGTTCCGCCACTGGTTCCAGACCAATTTGTGTTTCAGTTGTTTCAATCAACACCTACTTTGAAATTATGCATCGGACTTCGAACATTGAATACTAACAGTTTATAAACAATGCCACATTTATCCAAATTCCGATAATAAACTTAGAAATTAAATAATTTGCATAATGCTCCCATTTCAGTCTGCCTATAAATGGCATTATTTTTCATAACCAGGAAGAGTCGTGTTTCTTAAGCCTCAATTACGCCTTGGACTACAGGCAGAGGCGGACTGGCCCAGGTCCCAATGCCCCAAATGGGCCCCGCGCCCCAGGCCACCAGCGCCCTCTCTATACCAGCCAACTTTAGTTCTTGATCATCCATAAAGATAAAAATTCTGAAAAACAACTAGCCAACTTATTTTGCCGAATTATTTAATTTTTAAAATCTAAATTGAATTCTAGAACCATCCGTACATTATCGGAGTACTCGTTTGCAGGCAGGTATATGTCGTTCTCACCAAACTGTTTTAATTTTGCCCGTCAGGCTTAATACCGTAACCGTACTGCCATGCCCACGTGACGCGATGCGGCTCATTCACGACTTGTCTGCTGCTAACTCTGCTGACACTGGTTGTCATAAAGTGGGGTGGAGGGGGAGGCCTGGGCGACGTGTCGTGTCATGTGATGATGTGACGTGAAACAGTAAGGAAATCCCTATAAAATACTGAAAAACCGGAAGCCCAAAAAACCTGAACCTCAGTCTGTATGATAGGGGGCCCCTACTAGATAGGGGTCTTACAAGTTCCTGCACATCAACCCAGTTAGTTTACATAAAACCTAACAGGAATTTACAAATATTACACGATTTTATTTTTAAGAATCAACTAGCATGAAAGCAAACGTTTTCAGCAGCACGTCATTTGATTAAAATGAATAGAAATGGAGTATTTCAGTTTGGAAAGCTAAGAAGGTGGAGGAAGTTTGTTCAAAACTGAACTTCCTAAGGAGGCTAAGAGTTAATTAAGTGGTTCTCAGGAGCGCACGCGTGGGTTTTTTCTTGGCACATGAAACGTTTTTTATGCCACTGTCTAAAAAAATCATATCACTCATCAGCTCTTTCACCAAACACTTACTGGAGCCGAAGGCCACATCAGCTCTCTGTTCCATTCACATGATCGCCTCATAACGATTCGAGCATTCAAAGGTATGGTAAACTCAAAAACTTGGATCTAAAGGCTGACTTTTCTCAAGTGTGCAACTTTTGTATGCTGATCCTGGCGTTATAACATACATACTGTAGTCCACAACAAAACGTAAGCCAGTAAGGTGTTCGAGGATACGGCCAAAAAGCCACAGAAAACAATGCTGGAGATACTGTTAAAGAGCCACAGAAGACCACCTATTTCGTTTGGTCTCTCTACACGTCTCACACAGGCGACCTTTTCAAGATAGCGAGAAGCACTGTCAGGGGCACAGAACACCTCGTCACCGGGCGTATCCGACGTGGGTGGGTGGGTATTTTGGGTCATCCCGAATATCGCATTTTACTACTTCTAGGGTAGGTAGACTGTGCTACTATTTCTGGTAAAGTAAAAACAAAAACACAATTGCCACGTGCAAACAATATGAAAATTGTGGCTTTAATATTTAAAGCACTTAAAACTGGTATTTTTAACCTGCTCTCTACTGTTTACATAATTGTGTTTTATTCCCTACCTTCCGGGTGTTTCTCACGCAAAATTAGTTCGTCTTCTTCTTCATTCTTCATTCTCTCGACATGGGCCCTCAGTTTTTTTCTGATCGGTAAATATCAAAAACAAAAATACCTTGAGGCTTGAGGCTTGAGGCTTGAGGCTTGAGGTTTTAATAAAAATACCTTGAGTTTTTCATACAATGTTTTACTATAGAACAAAATGGTTTGTTTTGGTATGTAGCATCCCTTATTATTATTATTATTATTTATTAGTCGTGAACAGTTAAAATAGCAGACAATAAAGACTACAGGAACCTTCCCCAAATTAAGAAACTAGCCAGCTCAACTAAATAACACCCTACATTGATTATTTAGGCATCGGAGGGGGGATTGAGGCTTAATGGCGTGTCGACAGCTAGGTCTTTAGGGTCATACATAAATGACGTTACATAAGAAGGTAATGGGGATGTGTGGAACGTGACAGTTGCGTGCAAGATAAATGGGGTTCACAGAATTTGTGATGTCACATAATCATAATCAGATCCAATCAAACATGTGTCTGTTATTAGCAACTTTTTCCACTTTCACAACCAGCTACAAAAAAATGGTCTTAAAATTCGAGAAAATTCAGTTTTTCCTGAATATTTCATCTTCATAGGTAACGATGAAAATGGGTATCGACATTCTTTAAATTATTTGTCGGGTGGGGGGGGGGGACCTTGAAATAGTTTATGACACAATGGGACAGGGAAGGGAGAGGTGGATATAGGCAAAACTTGCAGGGCGTCATTTATGTCGGCCACTAATAATGTCTCAGTAGCCGAACAGGAAATCGAACTGCTAACTTTCGCATAAAAACATAATCAATTGATTGAGTCAATATTTCAGCAATAGACCTACACATTTACTGCATGTTCTGCGTTCCAACTGGCGAGCGTCGAACAGACACTGTCTAGGAGAGTCAGTGTACCAAGCTGTGTCCCGCAGGGATCGGTGCTTGGTCCTCTTCTTTTCCTTATTTACCTTAACGACGAACTCTGCCCGCCTCCAATCCATTAGGTGTAAAATTCGCTGATGATATCAAAATTTCAGCTGAAATTTTAACACCGGGTCCTTCAGCTGCACTTGGAAAGGAAATAGATGAGGTTCTTTATTGGTCCCGTCTTTGGCAGTTCCTTCTCTCCATCTTAAAATGCCAGACATTCCATATTGGATCCCCACATAGTGACTACCGTTACATGATGGAGGGAGAGGACCTCCCTTTGGTGGAGGATATAAAGGACCTGGGTATTTGGTTCTCTCAGGACCTCAAGTCATCGCTTCAATTTAGAAATATTAGTTCATTGGCAGTCAGACGCTTGGCTGTTGTTAACAGATGAATATTCGACACCAGCTTGGTCACCGTATCTTGTTAAGGATATTGACCTAATTGAATCGGTGCAGAGACGATTTACCAAGGGACTCCCTGGCTTTCGTGAATTGGACCGTATTAACGACTCACTCGAGCGGGGCTGGAGCTGCTTGAATTACGTAGATTGCGCTTTGATCTCATTCTTACTTATAAAATATTGCGAAATCTGATTAAGGTGGATTTGCTATTCTTTGACCTGGCACCCCTCTCGCAGGTTACCAGAGGCCATTCCTGGAAACTTGCGACCCAGGGTTCAAGGCTTGACTGCAGGAAACATTTTTTATCTGTACGTGTGGTAAAAGCCTGGAATGCTCTGCGTTCTGGGACTGTGAGCGCAAACACTGAGTCCGGCTTCCGGTGGGAGCTCATGACAGAGGACCTTCGCCCTTACCTCAGGATCTGTTCACAAGCCTCCTCCTCCAACAATTAATGTACATTAGAATGACTTACTCTTCGTTTTTTTGTTTTTTTTTTAAATTGGTACAGTATTAGCGGCTCACACTCCTTCCGGCAACCATCCACTTTGTAGTGGTAAATTACATTATTATTATTATTATTATTATTATTATTATTATTATTATTATTATTAAAATATACTTTACTTACAATTTGGAGATTAGAAGATTGTTCGAATCATCGTACTTTAGTAACCCAATAAGGGTTCTAACTGTAGCTCGTGGATTATCACGATTCCACTCCAGTAAAACCTGCATTGCCATTTCTTGAACACCTTCACTGTCGTAATTTATTCTAATGTTATTTAGTATGCAGCCATCAATCTTAAGAGCAGTTCCTAGGCTCATCCAACTGGCTCCCAATTTTTCTGACACCAGCATCCTAACATCTGTCTCCACCACTCGATCTACATAAGAAAAAAATACACATCAACATTACATGGGTTAGTTGAATACATTTCTAGCAGACAATATTAGAAAAAAAGGTTCTCCGAGCATATTACAACCCGATAGAATTTTGTAACGTAATTTTGATTATACTTCACTGGGCTAACTCATTTTAAATAGCTTAAGCAACTACGTCTTAACCCCAAGTCAATCAGTGTTACAAGCTGGTAACAACTAGCCAAACGTGAAACACTAAGTCCCTACGTGCACCATAACCTTTGTGAGGGGTCCACGTGGACCTCGAAAAGCGAGTAGCAACAGCCCAGTGGTCAGTGTCGCAATATACAAACCAAGTGAATGCAGGTACGAGATACAAGACTGAGCCAACTATCTCATTTGGGACTTACGCACACTTAACGTACTAACATTGGGCTTTAAAAAAATTTGGAAAAACTTACTTATTTGGTTAATTTGACTCAATATTGTACCAGTTGCAAAACAATTATGAACCATGAGTTGGCTTTGACAACCAACGCTCTCTTTTCTCATTCGCTTGCAGTTGTTCCCCAGTCCTTTTTTTAAGCGCACATCTCCCTGAATTCCGTGAAGCAATATTCACGCCACAGAGCCAGACCCACTCAGATCCTGCAGAAAATACATTAGGCTGTATCATGCCTTCCTAAAAAAATGTGAAATATGTCACTGAGAAAATAACTGGCTGACAAAAAATTAATTTAACACGTTAGGTAGTTAATATGTATTCGAAAGCTATCCCACTTTACCATAGCTAAGTCATCTACATCATTAATAACGTGCGATGGGTGCAAGTGTGTGTATGTCCTCTTGAACTAAGGTGCCTACAAAATTGAGAGTAGCAAGCATCAAATGAAAGATATTTAAATTACGCTTCGGAAAGGCCTATACTTTCAATGTTGTAACTTGATTTTTTTGACCCTCAAATATGCGAAACATTGCCCTGAAAACTCAAAGTTCTATCAGGCAAACTAATCAGATACTAGAAATCGACTCACCTATATGAAGAGTGCATCTACGCCAATATAGGAGAGAAGCGAACGATATGGCTACATCTTTTTTATCAGCCTATTATTTACATGACAGAAATTCAAATGAGCTCGATTCGTGTATTCCAACATCTTATTTTTCTGTTTAGCTGATGCACCAAAAACTGCAGGGACGGGTCGGTAATGTCGGGTGGAAATAAGTTATGAGATGGGTTGGGGTGAAGGATGGCACAGTGATGGAACGAAATTACTATTGAAACAGGAGTTGCCATTGATGTTGGTTCAGTTCTAAGATGTTTGGGCTCGCCTGCCATAACATTATCCCTGCCAATAATAATTCTAATGGGATGAGGGTGATTGTAGTGAGAGATTTGGGGCCATGAATGGTTAAATTTGGGCAGTTGGAGGACTAATGGTGGACAATTTCTAGTATATTTCAAAAGAGGACTTACTTGGTTACAGGAAAGAACAGAATGAGGGTTAGGGATTTTACTATATTGTTACTCTAGCACTGAGCTATTACATTGTTGGCAAGGCATTACAATCCTATATTATAGGGTACACAAGTTTTACATTGTTGTTTACAATTGTTCATGACAATACAGTGTACAGAGAGTTGTTGGAGGAAAAAGGCAAACTGAGAAAGAGGTCTGCCAGACAATGGTGATTGAGTCAAAGTAACATAAGACCACTGTGAGTGCAACGTCCAGCAGGACTGACGAGTGTCGGGTCACCATGGCAGATCAATCCCTACACATGCCACATGACGTCATAGCCATGGTATGTTTAGGATGAGCATGTCCATTTTTTCATTCTTGTACGTGTAACCACGATATACTTATTTTTTGTATATTTAGTTAGTCTAAATTATGTTTACTTACTGTAGTTAGCAAATCTACCCAAAACCAAAACTGGTAGAAAAACCCGCCAAGTTTCCAAAAACAGTCGGCCTTTGAAGGTAGTGATATCATTCCACCAGGGAAAGGCCGCCAAGGTTAATCCTATTAGCCAAGTTAATCGCACATACTAACAGTTCGAAAGTTAAATGAAAACTAGAAGATTTCTACTAGCGGTCCTTCGGCAGCAGTCCTTGCCGTGGATTGCGTAAGAATAAAGGGATGCACGTTAGATGATGGTTTAAAATGCATTGAAGGATAGAATGGCCGGGTAGAGCGCCTGACATTTTCATCGTTACTGTGCAAATTTTCCTCATACGTTATTCTTGAAGAGATTACAAGTAGTACAACTAGTGATCGAGCAAGTCTGTTTAAGTAGTCCACCCTTTTATGTACAAGCCGTCTACTTCGTATCTCCACACAAGATTCATGCAACTTGTCTTTAAACATTTTCGTTGCTTATACCACACGCCATGGCTGTTTGCTGTGACGTGCATATCACGTGACTGGGCTAGTCCAATCATATGGCCAAACAGCAGTTGTTCTCGTTCGTCATTAGCTAACTCACGGTGACGTCACGGCAAACAGCCATTGCGCATGGTTTAAGTTAAGGCTAGTTACGAACTCTGTTAATGTGTTTCTATGAGTTTTGTACGATCAATATTAATTTAATTTTTACAGAATTAATTTTTTCTTGTACCAAGCTACGTATTGATTGTTTTGATGAAATCGATGGGATTGTGGATGACCCCCCCCCCCCGATTAATTAAGATAACTGCGAAGAAATACAATAAGAAACAAGTCCGTTACAAACTAATTTTCACTTGTAGGAACTGATTTCTCAGCCTTTGCAATTAAAAGCTGAATTAAAGCAAAATTTGACATCATAGATAGCAAAACGGGCTCCCCTGTGTGATTTGTGAGAAGCTGCCACAAGACTTTGTGTTGGGAACTGCTTTAACGGCGTGACTGGAAGTAAAGATTGGTATTACAAATTTCACATGCTATTTGGAAAGTGAATGGCAATTTCAAAGAATAAAATTGTTGAACCAACAACAAGAACCTCGTGTGGTTAAGCTCGTTCAAGACTCTTACCCTTGGGATAGAATAGTTAGTAAGGCTGATTTAGCAGACAAGGAAAAATTAGACATTCCTAAACTATTCTTGAAATATCCAAGTGTTTTCAGAATTTATTATGCCATTTTAATTAAGTGCAAATGCATAAGAACTATTATAATGCAAAACCTTTCCAGTTAAATTGTAAACCAGAGATCATTATGAATAATCAAAGAAATGCTGACTCAAGGCTTGATGGAAGAGACAAATAGCCTCCATTGATCAACATCCATTCTACAACAGAAACAAGGTGGTTCATTTTAGATTTATTCAGGACTATCGTTTTTTTTAACTCTGTAGCCAGAGATGACTGCTGCAGTCTGCCCTTCATCAACAATATTTTAGGTTCGATTGGTCAGTCAAAGTATATTACTGCTTTTGACTTTAAAGTGCATACCACCATATTCCACTTAACGAGGAACCATCTAACCTTGCTGTATTTTGTATCCAAAGGGGGCAGTATGCTTAAACCATGCAGTTTGGGCTGAAACGTGCAGCACGTTGATTTCAGCGACAAATCGATCTATGGTTAAGAAGTAAACCTCACAAGGGCATGTGGAGATACCAAGATGACTGAGTTGGGTTCCATTATTTTGAAGATACCGTAAGAGTCTTCATCTTGAGAATATAGTTTATTTTTTCATGCCTTGACTATGGAAAGTTTACGATAAACGTCAACAAAATCCAACTCAGGAAACCAGTAACAAGGATGCTACGGTTTTGGAAAAAGCTGTTGAACCTGACCCTAAGAAAACGGAAATCATTGGTAAATGCCAGCCCCCAATATTCAACCAAGAAAAAATGTAAACAATTTCTAGGGTCAGCATCCTAGTTCAGGACTACATTGCAGGGCATGCGCAATCTCCTTAACGATCATGTTAGTTATAAACTTGGAATGGTCTCAACAATGCTCAATTGCATTTAACAAAATAACAAGTTATTAAACCTCACCACGAATTTTAGGACAACCAAACGTCAATAAATATTTTATACTTCACTGTGATTCAAGTAAAATGGCGATAGCGTGTTCCCTGACACAAAGAGGTTAACGACAAACTAGTTGTTGTGCAGTACGCTAGTTGTTCTTTGCACAAACATGGAGAACGATATTCGATCCTATAACTCGAATGTTACCATAATTGGGTCACAATAGAAACTTTCATGTATTATTTAGAAGAAAGTGAGTTCATCATTATCTCTGTCACTACAGTGATCACAAACCATAAAAGATGAAACCGGTTGACTCATAGATTTAATGCTTGCAGAAACTTCAGTTTAAAATAATGTATGTGCCAGTTAAACATACTAATATAGCTGATTTCTTGTCTAGAAATAAGAATAACCGATTTTTAGAAGCACAACTTAAAGACCCCGAACTTTTCTTAGTCAGGAACGATATTGAAGACGGTGAACCTTCCCTAACACTACCTTAGGTAAAATACCAAGAAAAACTAAAATAAATACCATTATTAGAGAACAAAATACGCAAAATCTTCTCTAATAACTTAGGTGAGGGTAATTTTATTGTGTAGTGCCGAGAAATGAAATGGAGCGAGAGAGAGGGTGAGGTTAATGATCACGGTCATACAGGCATTGCTCGCATGGTGCCACTCGCAACAGAAAAATTGTACTTAAGGAAATATAATCAGACAGGTACCCAATAACGTGGAAAAAATGCAGCCATTGCCAGTGACACAAAAGAGAAGCCAAGAACCAGAAAGGCCTGATGAGAATGGACAATGGCCTTATAAACCACAGAAACCGAACATGTGGGGTCCCAATGGGAAATTGCCTGTCATCTATTACTTTCAAACTTTTCATGCTAGACGTCAACGGCCTCTTCACGACTCGTTTACTACACACATACTGTCTATATGTGGATGACAATGAAATGTTAGGTGACTCCTAGTATGTCAGTCGAAGCTGCTAATCCTCAACCAGTTCTATCCATACCTTACTTTCACACATGAATCCCAAAACAACCAATGTACAGATCAACTTTCTGGAATTGACACTCACTATCTTGGCAACTGGTAAAAATAAAAACCAACCACTTCTGCAAAACTTCGCAACCCACCAGAGTCAACAACACAAATGCAGCCACAAAAATTGGAACACCCAAGTAGGTGTAGCCTGAAATTCATGACGGACGATGTTACTAAACGTTATTTAATTCTTGGTCTTACCAAATGTGGAACGAAGTACATAAATCGCTTTTCCCCTAAATTCTAAGCATCTTAAAGAGTAAAGGTAGCTTACCTAAGTCTATTACTTGAAATGAATCATGGTTTTCGGTTTTGTCAGATGGGATCCCAGTTTGAGAAGGTCCTGCTACTCCTCTGCTAATAGAATTGACTCCTTTTAAATCTGTAAGCATGCATAAATAATAATAGTTTTATTTATTTTTTATTTAATTTTTTTTTAAATAAGTACCACGTAGGTTCACATTACAGAATCTGGTGACTACATCAAAAGTCACTGTTCTACACACAATGCTACACCGGGAACACATTCATTTGTCTTTTTTACTGTCACTTTGTTTCCCTCTCTAAAGTCTTTCTCCAGGGCTGTCTGAAAATAATAATGGTAAAAACGTGGCAAAAGCTTTATCTGCCATCAATCCGGTGACACGTCTTCCGCTTTTTAACAGCTTAATTAACTTGTTTCTAAACTAACAACAAATAGTATTTACTTAGCGACCGAAAAGGAGAAAGTTCTGTAATTGGTGGATCGAGCGAGTGAAGTGACCAAAACGAAGCCCGTAACGGACACCAAATTGCAAAATGTTGTTTGGTTGGTTGCACTTTTGTAGTCTGGGTGGAGCTATACCCACAGCCAGATTGGAATGAAATCCAATTCAGATCCTTTGAAAGCCCTAAAAGTGTCGTTGAGCTCAAATTTGCTGTTAATCGACCAATTGGAAGAAATTACACTTCACCATCACTTTCATAACACCCACCATTCTAAAATGTGTAATCCTGATCAGTTAAGGAATTTCCATATACCATGCTGCGGTAATCAAGTGAACTTAAAAAAAATGGCGGAATAAAACACCATTGCTTCCTTATAGCTAACAACCTTTTTCGACTTAACTAAGCAAAATAATACCGCTTGATAGTTGAATTTAACCACTACAGGAAGGCAGGCAATCAAAAAATAAAAACAAAAGGATTTCGTTAACGACACATTCACTTAATTTGAAAAAGAATGCTTGAAGGAAATCCTTTTAACAAGGCGAGCAAAGTGGCATTTACACTCAGCGATGGGCATCACAAGTATGAAACCTTTTTATATCGCTGCAGCATGACGAAGCAGTTTATATAAAACGAAAATAAGCAGCAGACAAATAAGCAGCACCACAACACGAAAGCAATAACATGGCTCCGTCTGATATTTTTAAGATTCCTCGTTGCTGTGGCAACTTGAACTACTTGAATAGGCTTGAATAGGCTTGAATAGGCTAATTGAATAGGCCTACTCGGTAACGCAGTTCTCTGCAGCTGCTGCTTATGAAATTAAAACAGTAGCTAAAAATTGGGCCTAACAGTTCTGAGAGTATTAGAATTATTTAAATTATATCTTCACACAAGCTAACACCTTTTGACCTTCAATTGTAAAAGTAACAACTTTTAAATTAGTGATCGATGTTGTGCAGAAGTCTGCGCCTTAAAATTGTCGACAGAGGCAGCGTACGTCATTTATCAATGGCAGAATGGAATGTGATGTTTATTGAAGTCTGGGCCCTCAGCCATGCGCTCACCCAAACTCTACCCTTAATCTACTACAAAACCCAAAACCAAACTCAACATACTCTTACACCATTACAAGACCATACAACAAGACCTGCCCATCCAAACTAAACGTAACCGAGTCCACTTGGTTGAGACCACGCCAGATCTTCACACGCCAAATAAAGACACAAACTAGATGCTATAGGCTCAGGTTGACCACAGGAGACGAGTAAACACAGCTGAACCCCAGTTTTTGCACAAAAGCCTCCAACTGCTCCAACAGCCAATTTGGGTCGTGTCGAAGCCAATAGGGTAGCGATGGTTGGCGAGACTGAAAACCACCGTAGCAACGCAACACGCTGTCTGCTGAATTCACTACAAAACAGAAGGTGATGCTCCTCAGAATTCTCCACTCCTCACGCCTGACATAGAGCCGAGGTTGCCCACCCCAGCCTGAACAATGTGAAGGCAGAAGCGTGTGACCCTTCCGTAGTAGTGAAACCACCCTAGCCGCCCAAGTGGGTAGGGAATCAACTACAAATCCATAACAGCAGGTCAGGTGTATAGCAAATAGGGTCCTACCCGTAGTGGCTGTGTGCCACTCTTCATTCCACATATTCAAAGTTCGGCTGCGGAGAACAACAATCTTAGACCTGACAGACACTAGAACCAACGTGTCCAGAGAGCCAGCAGCATCTCTGGCCAGGCCGTTCGCTTGTTCATTGCCTGCACATCCATTGTGCCCACGAACCCACCTCAACGTAACAACGGATGAATGCGAAGCTACCCACAGCTTGCGACATGTGGAATTGACAACTGAATCACACACACAAAGATTTGCCACTGAGTGTTTCAGTGTGGCGTCACTCGCAAGCAAATCGGTCACGACTGAAAAGGACTGCAAGCCCATGTCTAGCACTACATCCAAGGCTACCAAAATGGTAGCCATTTCACACTGCTGACTGGAGCCTACAGCTTCTAAACGTCTACTCAGTTTAAGCTTAAGTGAGGGTATCGTTACACCAACGCCAAAGGCCATGGTTGTACTTAGATGAGACGCACCAGAAAAAAACCTCGCATCCCACTGTTCGTGAACCAAACAGCGTGTTAATTGCTGGGCACCAGACCCAAGGAGCAGGAGGGAAAACGTAACCTACGCTCAACAAGTCAAGCCTGGGCGCCCTGAGAAGGATAGACATGCCGAGACCAGCAACACCTAACAGCCTACGGGACCTGTCGCTCTCGCATGTGGCCGTGTCAATTATTAAATGTGTGTTGCCTCGACTAACAATTTGTTCTGCACGGTCTGATTAGTGGCAAGTCTTAAAATGATATCATGCACGAAGAACAGGGGTTTTTATTTCACTCGATACGGGTCGCTCAAGCCAAAACGAAAGACAGGTGGTAGTGGACGGGGAATGTCCGTGTGTTGAGCAGTGCATCTGTTAGCCTTACTCTTGGCATTCTAATGCTATAATAACTAAAGAGATTGGGAGTGGGCAGTGCGTCTGTTGACATTATGCGTATTATTACGTATTGACTGAACCTGAAAGGTTGTTTGGGATGGAGACCAAATCAGTTTTTGCAAAATTTTGGAAAACGAGTAGAAGGGCAGGAGGAGGGGAGGGTCAGTATTTAATTCAACTACCCATCCAAATTCAACTACTTGTAGCAAAGGGGACGAAGAAAAGTAGATGGATAGGTAGGAGGATTGGAAGGGAGGAAAGGAGGAGGGGAGAGTGTTGAAAACCAGGAAGCAACCACAGGTGACGGTTACCCAACTTCCGAATGAATTGCAGCTTTGTGTAACGCAGACACGTTGTTGAGGAAGTAGTTGGGTCACAGACGGGAAGTGGGAAACCTAGCCAAACAGCAAAAAAAAACAAAAACAGAGCCCGCGCCATTATGTCGACAGTGGACATGACGACGGCCCTAGTTTATATTTGGTTTGAAACAGTCCTCAAATTACAATGTGGTTTTGCGTAGAGGAAAAAGTACTCCTTAGAAAACCGTTATATTTTGCTGTTTATAAATATCTGTGGTTTAACAACCAAGCTATAAGAATTTTTGTTTTGTATGTTAGCGAGTTTTTTAACATAAAAACATTATGATTGAAGTCTGACCGAGTCAGCTCTGACTGGATTACCTTTTTATACATTATATACAGTTTTCATATGTCAATGGATTAACAACCAAGCTCTAATTTTTGTTATTTCTTTTATTAACGACTTTTTAAATAAAAATAAATAAAATAAATTGTGGCCCTTGAGGTCAGATAACATTAGGTTTATATATTTTGCTATTTTAGCATTTTGTGCTATTTTAGTGCCTATTTTAGCGAGCACAGAAGCAACACACTGTCAAAGAAATTTTGGTGACTTTTTTTATTCGTTCTTTAGGATAGTAGGTTTCGTAAAAATATAATTGTGACTAAATCATTTTTTGTTCAGATTTTGTTTTGCCAAATTAAATTAAACGTAGTTCAATTTAAAATTATATAAACAGATCAGGTGGCCATTGACTATTCGGGGTTGCCTAAACTGTACGTTTTGGACCGTAAGCTATAGAGCAGTGACATTTGCCGCCATATTGGCACCAGTATGGGTTTTGGAGGGCATAACTATAAGGTGCACTATATAAAAATGGAGGGAAAAACAACGGAAGAGCGGATTTCTTAGCCTTAAAATAACGTTGTTTTCTCCAACAACAAAAATCGCGCGTTTTAGGTGTAAGAAATCACTCTTCACAGCATCGGCTTCAGTATGACGCCCTTCAGTTTCTCTCTGAAGTACCCCTTGTAGCTAACCCATTAAGGCTCCAGCATAGAGTTGTATACAATAATACTACGTCGTGTCACTGCTCTATAATGAATGGTGACGACTGCTGTGTGCAAGCATGGGCGGCTGTAGGGAAGGGGTCATATAAGCAGAATATTTTTTTAATGGACTATCGAAAGGTGAAAAATAATGAAAACTTTTTTTCAAGATACAAAACGAGTAGGCTTAGAGGTATTATTATAAAAAAATTTTCACATTTTGAAACAACACCATGCTCCAGTTTTTAAAAAATGGAGCGTCGAAAGACGAAAGCAATGGCGAAATCTTTTATTCAGTTTTCTCCAAAACAACTTGAGGTATTATTGGAGAAAATCTTCCTCATTTCAAATCAATATGCTCCAATTTCATTTTTTCCCTTGATTCAGGGGATCTTAGGGTAATTTTTGTCCTCATTTCGTGACCTTTGGAGTCACTTTTGTCCTTTAATCTGGGATCTTATGCACTATTACCGTCAAATTTTGGACCTTCGAAATTTTTAATGTTTTTAATACTAGTTTCAGTTAGAAAATTTAGTTGTTTCTGCAATAATACAAATTCAAATCGTAGTGGCGATAGGTTAACAGACAAAGAACAACAGAAAATCAAACAGCTAACTCAATTTTTCAACCTCAATTTTTAATTTTGCTAACTGTACCCGGTTTTCATGAAGTAAGGATTTAGTTCACGTTTTAACTAAAACCATGGCACTAATGGGTTAGTAACAGAACTATGTCTAGCTGAATTAGAACTGAACATGGTTTTTTTTTACATTATTTTTTATATCACAACTTCAGACGGCGATAACTTGGCAGAAGTCTTTACTAAGTTTTGTTTTATGCAGAGTTTTTCATGTTTTTGCTTTACGGAAGAAACATTTTATATCGACGCAGTGATGTTGATTTTTGGTATATTAGCATATTAGTAACTTTTCACCCCCCCCCCCCCCTAAAATACCAGTTAGGTACTGCTCCACACTGGAATCCCTTCTGAGAGGCACTATCTAACAGAAGAACTATAGGAAGTAAAACAGCCAACTCAATTTTTAGTTTTGCCAACTGTGAACTATTTTCGCGGAGTAAATTGTTATCACGACTTCAAACTACTTCAAGAACGGCGGGGATACAGTTTTTGTGCATATTTTGTTTTTATTTTCAACGTTTTCTATGTCATGGTGGTGACATGGCCAGCAACCCGGCCGTGTCAATTTTCAATTTTGCCAACTACGCAAATTTTCCCTGAGCTTCTTCTTCCTCACTCGATAAGGGCCAATTAGCGCTCTGTAATACTTCTTACCAGTCGCCTGGATATGAGGAGAGCTGCAGTGAAGCAACCAGAAACCTTCAGGGGCAGCTTTTTAGTTACTCCCACGCTACACAGAAGTGTTGCGAATACTACTGAAAAAAAAATCTGTTTTAAACTTTACTTTTAAGCTGAACGAATGATGATTATAATTAACCAGTACTCATGGAAACGGGAATTTGCAATGAAAATTTATCCGAGTTTGCTAACTCGATAACTCGAATTTGCCAACTGCATGTACTTCTTGGACGGTACGGGGGTAAGCTTCCCCCCCCCCCTCCCAGTCGCTACGACCCTGTTTACTTGGCAAAGCACAACCTCCTGAGTCCCAGAGCAAACGTGTTTCCGCTACAAGATGGGCAAAAAACTAAGTCGCTACGCGCACCGAAGCTTTGTGCGGGCCGGACGTAGCAAAACTAGAAGAACTGTAATTGGCGAATCTCACCCTATATCTATGTTACATGACATAAAGCTTCTGATTGGTCCAAACACAGTTGGAAGGCTCCACCCACCAGTAAATGATTGAAAGAGACCTCGGGAGCGAACAATTCAGGAAAATAATACGACTGGGGGAAAAAATACCTCGCGAGGCCACGTGATCATGTCAATAGTGGCATATAACATAATTATATCTATCTATATATCTATTTCGCTTAGGAGCAGAGCTAAAAGGATTGTTATAGGGATCAGGATTAAACAAAGCTTTAATAATCAGCAAGAGGGTGAGCGGGCTCATAATTGCCACGGTAGCAAAGAAAAAAGGCGAGCGGCCGACAATGAGAACGGATATGCGTCCTAACAATTATAAACAAACACTATTGCTTCAATAATGCTGACTATCAGAGCCGAGTTGAAGCAGCGGGAATCAGCTAAACCGGCGTATGTTAGGCCGGGGAACAACTAGTACTAGGAATTTCTGAATGGAATATTTTTTTCAATGAAATACAATATGATAATCTTTTAATTATTGTATTTTTGTGTAACGGGGGTCCCCTTTGTTCGGGGAGCCTGGGGCAATTGACCCCTTTGCCCCCTTATAAATCCGGCCTGGACTAATGGCAAAATGGCGACATTCAACTTTCTTTTATAGCCTAGTTTATTTTTGTTGATCCTAAATTATCTGAAGCATGTCATTGGGTGATATGACTCTCATTTAGATGAACCAAGTCAGTGTTGAAGAAGCTTTAAACGTAGAAAAAAATTCAACTCAGGGGAGGGACAAACCCGGAGATTCGAACCAGGAAACCTCTGATTATGACCGAGATCATGGGTAGAATAGCCCAGAATAAATCTCAAAGCCACTGAAGGAGCTTGGCAGTCTCTCACATTACGCAGGCATTGGGGATTTTCACAGTAACAGGCAGCTAGTCTGACCACTCCCATCACACAGCCACCATGACCACCAAATTCAATGAAAAGTTCTAACTGAATAAACGTACCTTTGCCATGATCTTTTGTTAACTGACATCGTAGTCTTGCTACGTGACATGGTCCTTTCGTGTAATCCTCACGGATTTCATTAATAACGAACTGAATGTCAGTTGCGGTATTTGCGTTGCGATCTCCATCTTTCGCCCCATGAATGCCGATCACTTTAAGATCAGTTCCATACAACACGGGCGAACCACTCGACCCTGGTAATGTGCTTGCAGAATGATAGAGCTTAAATTCTTCTTTCTTCTCTAGTATTCCGTCGGAAAAAGATGCTTGTTTTCCAGCAGGATACCCCGTTACGTACACAGTGGGAGATCCCACGGGTATACCCAAAGCTACGTTTAAGATAGAAGCGCCTTTACGAACAAGATCATTTAATACCTCCGACTTCAGTTGAATAAACGTGGCATCGAGATTTTCACTTGCAAAGCAATATTCAACAATCCCTGCACTGATTCGTTGTTTATATGGTTCAGCGGCGAGTTGTTTTCCGTAATTCTTGTTGATGTGTTCAAATAAAATAGTGTATTCTCGTTGATAAGCTTCATCTGTGCCTGGAAATACGTGATAACAGGTAAAAATCCCAACAAGATCTTCACTACCTATTCGTACCATGCATAAGAAACCACTTCCAGATGAGTTTTCTTCATTAATCTTGCACACTGACGTTTCTCCAACATTTACGAGCTTCTTGGTCATCATAGTGGTATATATTGGCTTTTCACCGAATATCATTTTCTCTTCAAGGACACTCTTAGTGGCCATTGTGGAGGAGGTGGCGGTCAATCCTGAACTAATCACTCGTTTACTGAACTGATCAATGTTAATTTTTTTCTAAATGTCACAAACAACAACATGTGACGTCAGCAGCCTTCCATCCTTGCACTTAGTCGAGAAAGCAAGGGCTCTGGTTCCCGGAAAAGAGACTGACTTTTCCAAGAGGCAGGAAGTTGCTTGGGAGCTTGACTAAAGAGGAAATGACCGTTCACGTGCAGTAAACTGAAGAAAATAACCTGGCAATTCAAAGCTGAAAAGAGCATTTTTATTATTTTAAAAAAGGACCATGAAGTAAAATTGTATATATTTTGAACTTTCTTGGCCTAAGCAAAAGAAGGAGCTTACGTGATATTAGCCAACACCGAAAATCATACACTAGAAATAACGTAGTTCAGTAAGCCACCTTTATTCATTTACGTTTCGTCGGAGGGGCATGACGCGGATTCGAATCGGCTACCCGGTTCGCCCCCAGATCACTTGCATAGCGCCTTAATTGCTATGGCCACGTCCTCCACTGGCACAATGATAACTCATTGGACCTGTTATTAAGGTCACAACCGTGACCAGGACTCCATTCCAACGAAATCTGCTCGGCCATAGGCAATGGAGAGGGAAGACAAATCATACACTCATAAGGCTCAATAAAGGAGATACAAATAGACATAAATCGCTATAAATAATATTAAGGAAAATTGGAAATTAGCCAACAGCGAAAATTATACACTAGAAATAACGTAGTTCAGTAAGCCACCTTTATGCACTTACGTTTCGTCGGAGTAGCATGACCCGGAATCGAACCGGCTACCCGGTTCGCCCCCAGATCACTTGCATAGCGCAAGTGATATAGCGCATGTATAAGTGCATAGCGCATCTAGTGTGTAATTTTCGCAGTTGGCTAATTTCAAATTTTCCTTAATATTATTTACAGCGATTTATGTCTATTTATAAAAGAACCTTAAAGGCGCCTTTTCACCTTTTCAACTCCTAGATGAAGCACCGTAGAATCTTCGAGCAATAGAAAGAAAATAGCGGTAAATTAAAAAAAAAAGAAATAACACTTCGCTTCAGTGCCGCGAAACTAAAACGAGATCACGTGACCCATATCAGCCAATTGGATAACCATAAAATCTGGAATGTGGATGCTGTGTTTAGGATATGGGCAACGCTATCGAAATGGTCAACCGTAGCCTTTAAATGTGTTTTTTAGACACTAGTATAGCGGTAGGGATTTAGTTTCTTTTCAAATGGATCAGTGTCCAGCGATCAGAGAAAGACAAGACCTATTGTTGTAACAAAAGAAAAAAAAAAGATAATTGCACATTATTAGTGTTGTTTTACGTTATGGATAAGTGTTGCTTATGTCTCTCGTGGCTGAGCAGTGAGAGTGCTCAGCCTGGTTTTTGGAGGTTTGCGGACCTGGTCGAACCTCTGGAAAGGGGACCTTGGCAAAGTCCCCGCCAGGACTGCCGGCCAGGGTAGCGTGAGAGGCTACCATGCTCCTTCAGCGTCTATGGGATGTATTCTGGCTAATTCTGGACAATCTTTCGGCCCCGACGATGATCGGAGGTTTCCCGGGTCGAATCCCCGGGCTGGCACCTCCCTTTACCAGATTTCTTCTTCTCTAAAAATAATCTGGTAATGTTCAAAATTGAGCCGGTTCAGCCAAATAAATAAAAAAAAACCTAGCATCGTACCCGGCTTCGCCCGGGGATTTGTTTGACCCGTGGTTGTTTCCCAGTATTTGCTCGGTGCTGCCTGATTGTTCACTGCAACAGTCGATTTTTGTTTGTGCAACACTCCCCCTTTCCGCCAATCCTCTCCCTTCCCTGTCCCCTCCTCCTTTTATCCCGTTCTCTCCCTCTCCTCTTGGTTTCCTTCCCTTTCTCCTCTTTTCTATACATAGTTGAACACGTACCCGGCTCCCGGGTCCCGTGTTTGTTTGTTTGTTCTCTTCTAGGTTCAGTTAATGCGTAATCGTATACTTAATGGTAGCAGATCACTTTTCTCCCCCCCCCCTCCCCACTCGCAGTCTTAAGCGATGCTTACCGTGTGAAGAAGAAGTGTGCATGACGTCATGTAATACTTGCCCTTGAGATTACCACGGTGTTTATAGTTAGAAGGATAATTGTTAGAGCAAATTGTTAGTCGAGGCAACAATGTGCCAATTTCAACTTGTTTTCAGGGGAACAACGTCCCAGTTTCAACTTCAAGCCAAAGAATTGACACTCTCGCACGTTTTCATTGTTCCCCGTCCGGGAGTCGTGCGGACGCTTTATTTCTGCTATGAGACTTTGGTTTATAATGTAAGAAGATAATGTCAGCTGCACATGAAGGTGATTTTTAAACGACTTGGGAAACTTGTACCTTGTACTGGTTTTTAATACGTAAATGGGTAATTGGTAACAATTGTGTGTATAAGGGCACGTTTACACAACAAGACCTTCTCGCTCGCCGAAGGCTATTTGCTAGTGAACCGTTATTTATATACGATTAGTTCCCCGTTTCTACTAAATGAATGCGGTAATAGACAATAAATAAAATGAATACAAATAACAACACTGATAAAGAACTAAGTGCAACAGTAATTTTAAACGTGTGGTTATTTCACGCTATTTCCAAAATTTGCTATTCTAGCTTAAAAAAACAGCTTCTAGCAGTGATCAGACGACAGTATAAGGCCGGGTTTACGCAACCATTCGCTTTTGCATTCTCGCAGCTAGAAGCTAGAAATCACCTCAAATTCCAACATGGCGGCGGTTTTATGTCTGCCGCCTCGCAACGAAAACAGTAAATAACGTGAGTTCAGAAGCGTTTGAGAAAATTGTTTTGTCATGAGGAATTCTTTATATTATTGGCACGGATTATAAGACTGCAAGTATTTACTCAAACGATGTCGGATTTAGCTAATCCATTTAGCGTTGTTACCATGGCAATGTCACGTTTGCCATCGCGATTGAGTTCTAGCTGCGAGAATGCAAAGGCGAGTCGATGCATAAACGCGCCCTAATAAATAGCTGCTCGCAGCGAGAATTCAAAATCCAACATGGCGTCTATTTCCGGGTTATCGAGTGGAAGACAAACCATCGAAAGCCGACATTCAGAAATTAGTCCGTCGTGTTGTACTGCAGTAAAAATTGTTTTCTTGTTATCATAAATCATGTTGCACGCATCGTACGTCGCGTCACGAAGCACGAGGAAACGATCAGCGTCCGCGTTGTTGCCATGGTTACTACATACAGACCACTCGAAAGTCGCAATCTCCGGTAAAAGCGAGGAGTAGCCTGCAGATTTAGTATTAACCAAGTAAAAACTAGCGAGCGAGAAAATTTACGTTGCGAAACCCGCCCTTAGGGCGCGTTTACGCAAAAAGGCCTTCTCGCTCGCCGAAAGCTATTTGCTAGTCAACCGTTATTTATTTATGATTAGTTTCCTGTTGCTACTAAATGAATGTGGTAATAGATAACAAATTGTATGTATTATAAATAACAACACGGATAAAGAACAAAGTCTACAATAATTTGAAACATTGCTACAAGCTTGTTGTCATTTCACGCTATTTCCGAAATTTGCTATTCTCCCTCAAAGTACAGCTTCTAGCAATGATCAAACGTCGGTAGAATAAATAGCTTCTCGCAGCGAGAATTCAAAATCCAACATGGCGTCCATTTCGTGGCTATCGAATCGAAGACAAACCATCGAATGTCGGCATACAAAAAACATTCCATCGTATTTTACTGCAGTAAATATTGTTTTCTTCTTGTCATAAATCGACGCTCAAATGTTGCAAGCATCGTACGCCGTGTCACGAAGCACGAGGAGAAGATTTGCGTCTCCGTCGTTACCATGGTTACTAATACGCATAGACAACTCGAAAGCCGCATACTCCGGTAAGGGCGAGAAGCAGCAATCAGATTTAGTATTGATCAAGTAAAAGCTATTGAGCGAGAAAACTGTCGTTGCCTAAATGAGCCCTTAGGTCGGTTTTGTGCAACGATTCGCTTTTGAATTTTCGCAGCTAGAACTCAATCACGATGGCAAAGGTAACATTGCCATGGTAACAACGCTAAATGGATTAGCTAAATCCGACATCGTTTGAGTAAAACTTGCAGTCTTATAATCCGTGCCAATAATATAAAGAATTCCTCATGACGAAACAATTTTCCCAAACGCTTCTGAAGTCACGTTGTTTGCTGTTTTCGTCGCGAGGCGGCAGACATAAAACCACCGCCATGTTGGAATTTGAGGTGATTTCTAGCTTCTAGCTCCGAGAATGCAAAATCGAGTGGTTGCGTAAACATGCCCTTATAGTGGGCTAGTGAATAGCCAGAATGATATTGGGAAGACAGGTACCCCAAACTAACCCTAACCTCTTCTAAGATTCATTAACGAAAATGGAAGCCAATTACCCAATTCTAAGCTAAGCTGTACCCATTTTGCGTTGAAAGCAGACTTTAAGAACTTTTGAATGTTTCTAACGATGGCTACGATGGCTACGATGGCTGGTGCCCAACGATGGCTACTTTGCGTGGGTTTCGAGACGGCTGAAGGATGGATCATCCATCACTATGCTCATGCACTAAGTTGTCCAATAACGAGGTCCTCTAGTGGCCCTTGCAGTAGCGTCAAGTATCAGTAAAGAAGGAAATTATGTTACATAGGCTTAATGTTGAACTAAAAGAACAAAAGGCTCTACCAACGGATAAAGTAATCGGCCATGTTCAGAGACCATCAGGACGGTAGAGCCAGTGCTGACCTGAAGGGAGGTTAACTTTAGCTTCTGTCCCTCGGCCCCTGCCTCAAGGAGACCCTGCCCACCGCCACAGGCTAAAATATAAACTGCAAAAAGAGTATTCAGTGTTTTCAGTTGCACGCAGGCTCTGGCTTACAAGGCGTCCTGTTGACTGGGCTGTACCCCCATGGTCCTATACTGACGAGGAGTGGAACGATAATCGATAATTAGATAATATCGCGGTAAAAATGTTCGTCGATTATCGTATCGCACTTTTTCCGATTTATCAAATCATCGCGCAAATCCCGACTGCTTAAATTGTCATATCTTGGAAACCGTAATAGCTAGAAACAAGCGTTTACGGTATTGTGTGGAGAATTACCAGGGCTCTCCAACCAAGTGTGCAGTACTGTCGCTAGCCAATTTAGCTGATTGGTGAGTAAGTTGAATGCAAACAACATTTAAGCATTAAGTAGCAGCACAACCGTTAAATCGTTTCTACATAGTGAGAAAGTAATGGACAATGACGAGCGCACTTTCATGTCTTCTGGCCATATGGCGAGTGCCACATTCATATTCGCAAAGGTAACACTGTAGGCTTCAACCAATATATTTTTTTTAATTAACAAAATAAAAATAGTCATTCCAGCTTCAACATTGATTTTATCGAGATATTATCAATTATCGCATAACTGTAAAAAACAATTACAAGGATAGCAAACGTTTGTATCGTGCTATCCCTACTACTGACTGACACAAATGCAGACACGAGTTCAAATGGAAAAGCCGCAAAAAGCCGGAAAAGCAAAGGTACTCAGTGTGCCCATGGGGGCCTACACACAGTTTGAAGCCATAGGCCCCATCAGACTTCTGGGCGGCCCTGGGCATGGCTCTGATGCAATGTACCTGGAATTCCGGGCTGTTGTCGGGTATTTAAGCTGAAGGAAGCAGACATTTGGGGCTGAATGTCATCTGAACCTCAGAGTGAGTGAGTCACTAAGTAGCAGGATTGCCGCTCATGATGTAACCTGGAGTGAATGACTTGAACATAGATCCATGGATCTATGTTCAAGTCATTCACTCCAGGTTCCATCATGAGCCAGACACCACAGAAGATCTTTGGCTGGTTTTGATAGCAAGAAATATAAGTCGCTCTTTCATTTTTGTCAATCGATTACTGGACTCTTGGTTCGAATTTTGGTGTCTTTAATTCTTTCTAAATTACATTAAAGTAAACTACTGAAAACAATTGTTTTAAACATGTCGAGGGTTAACAGTCTACAAACTACTTTTATTAGTGAATACTATTGAACTTTTATTTGAATCGAAATTGAAATATTTGAATTGGAATTGGGTATCGTATTAAAAAAGCATTGAATTGAGCATCGATCAGAGTAAAGTGTTTCTTTTTGCTGGGAATATTTAAACTTAAAATGTAAACACGAGAAATAATCTCTTCGAATGTTATTTTAATTAAAGAAACTTGTGAAATGTGAATTCGGCGCTTGATTTATGAACAAAGGTTGCTTGCTTAACATTAAGATTAAAGTGCAATACAATTGAGAAGTAATTATGAACTGGTTGAATAACTGCAAGGTAATTTAACAATTAAATTGATTCTTCTGATAGATTCAACAATTAACTAAATTCTTTTAAAAGGGGCGATTTTTGTGTTTGAAATTAAAATGATCCCTTTTATTGTAAATTGACACTCGAATAAATACTGTATTTCTGCCAACCAAAAGGGTGAATGATATAATTTCGTTGATAAGGTTTTAGCGTTGTCTCAGATAATCCGGTGCTCAGAATTAAGAGATGGCCCCTCCGACGTTAAAAAGCGTTATTGCGTACAAAATAAAACATCCAAGGTAAGAATACAACTTGTAAGCCTATGCTATCGGACTTCCGTGTGAGTTCCCGAATTTGTACCGGTAAGTTTGCTGCTACCTGCTCTCACGGCAGCGTACTGTATTTGCATAACAGTGCGCTAGCACAAAACCGTGGGTATTATCTGGTTTCTATAACAACTGGTTTCTAACAATTTGCGATTGACTTTCCGTAATTTCCGGCCTAAAATATATCAATTTTTCAAACTGAAAAAAAAAAATGACACTCGCCAAATTTTCGTTGCTGACAGCATATAAAATTTCATCAAAATCGATTCAGTAGTTTTGGCATGATGTTGCCACAAAGAAACCCCAGTCACTGAATAAGGAGCTATGCTCGCTTCGTTCCAATAATATAACATGACATAAAAAGGAACACGGCCAAAAGACAAGGTCTACAGCGGCCGGAAGGAAGAAAGGTCAAAGCGGAAGTTGAAAAAAAATCATGTGCTACGCGTAAGGCATACAGAAGCTGAATTCCAATCTTTCAAAGCGCAAAAAAAGGGGAAATAACAGTCTGGGTTGTTTACAGCATCTACTTCCTTTGTAACGGTTACTAAGGAAGTGATACCGTAAAAAGAGGAAGCAGACACCGTTTAAGGAAGTAGATATCGCCTTCGCCATCGTGACATACACTTCTAGGAACTCATTTTTGGATTTAAAGTGTTTTGTGCGAATGTTGAGCGGCAACTACTGTCGTGTAAAATAACCTTTGTCAAGTCGTTAGCACTGCGTGCCATTGCAACTACGTAATAAATAAATAAATAAATAATATTAAATAAATAAATGATTTGTCTTCCCTATCCATTCTACGGCCGAGTGAATTTCGGTCGGATGGAGCCCTGGTCACGGTTGTGACCTTAATAACGGGTTCAGTGAGTTATCTTTATGCCAGTGGAGGATGTGGCCATAGCGATTAAGGCGATATGCAAGTGATCTGGGGGCGAACTGGGTAGCCGGTTCGAATCCGGGTCATGCCACTCCGACGAAACGTAAGTGCATAAAGGTGGGTTACTGAACTACGTTATTTCTAGTGTATGATTTTCGCTGTTGGCTTATTTCCAATTTTCCTTAATTGCAACTACGTAACACTCCTATGTCCAAAACTTAAGTAAGATTCGAACTTCATCTACTCGTTACTTAATGTACGCACATTTACAGTTACTTCTAGCCGTATCGTTAATTCGTTTCACTCACTCTATAGGGCAGTGACACGACGGAGTATTATTGTATATAACTCTATGCTGGAGCCTTAATGGGTTAGCTACAAGGGGCACTATACGGAAAGAAACAGAACGGCGTCATACTGAAGCCGATGCTGTGAAGAGTGATTTCTTAGACCTAAAACGCGCGATTTTTGTCGTTGGAGAAAACAACGTTATTTTAAGCCTAAGAAATCGGATCTTCCGTTGTTTTTCCCTCCATTTTTACGTAGTGCACCTTGTAGTTATGCCCTCCAAAACCAATACTGGTGCCAATATGGCGGCAAATGTCACTGCTCTATTGTCGCCGATCCATGATTAAAGCAATTTATTTAATCTCCAGAGCATCGCAAAATCGACGTACTGCATTATTTCGACACAAACTAACAATTCTTGTTCACTGTTCGTCCACCACATTCCTCACCACGCCTGCAGTTCATCTACATCATTCAAAACATACGATTTGTTTGTTTGGTTGTTTGGTTGTTTACAGGTTTGTACGTCTCCTCCTACAGAAGTAATGACCCTATTAAGATGAGAATATAGCGCTAAATGAAAGATTGAGGGAACAACGCGACAAACGCATTAAAAAGGTTCAGTTTAACATGGAAATCGCTACCTTTGATCGCTCAATCCACGCACCTCCGTGCTTCAGAAATTCGAATTCTTTTAAAACCTACAGGTATGCTTTTTCCGTGCATCCAGTCAGTTGGAGCACAACCAATTTTAAGATCTATATGTAGTTTGATGCAACATTTTTTTGGAAAAAAAGTTTATTTCTGATAAGTTTGCCAGAACAGTAACTACGCCTAATCGAACTTTCACGTCATGAGCATCTTCAGAGGAATTTTCCCCGTATTTGAGGGCCAAAACAGCAAGTTAGAGCAATGAAAATAGGCCTAACAGAAACGCAATTTTTGGCGCTACTTTCATCTTTGTAGGTAGGTACCTTAGTTCACGAGGAGTAGAGGTACACGTTCGCGCACACGCACGCACATCGATGATGTAGGTTAGCAGGAGTATATAAAGAGTGTGGGAACTCTTTGACGTGTGCGAATCTTCAGAGCACCTTTCGCGTATTTGAGCGTCAAAACAGCAAGTTACAGCAATGAAAATAGGCCTAACGGAAGCGCAATTTAATTATCTTTCATTTGGCTCTACTCTCATCTTTGTAGGTGCCTTAGTTCACGAGGAGTAGATGTACACGAACGCAGACACATCGCTTTTTTACGTTTTTAGTGATGTCGATAAGCAGGAGCATATAAAGAGTGTAGAAACGCGGAGTGCTGGACAGTAGGCCTCTGACCCAGTGTATGATAGGAACAGAGACCTTGTCAGAGAAACTCTGTACTACAAAATTACACCTTATAAGGAATTTTTCACAATATTGGTATTCACGAGGAGTTCGGTCAGTCGGTAAATCGATCCATGGCGTATAGATTCATGGCGTATTCTTTTAGTTTACTGCAGTGACTCTGCGTTATTCGTGAACTTCATGCAATGACGTCATCTGCAGCGCCGAAATGTAGATTATGTGTTTAATATCGTTATTACAAAATGGCCGACTTATTCACGAACTGATTCGGGCAATAGTAATGATGCAGGGTGCCGCGGATTCAAAGAATGCGGTTCTGAAGAAGCACTGATGCTGTTTCGATTCTAGACTTAGGCCGAATATTCACATTCAGTATACTGGCGACGCCTTAAAAGATAACCATGAGACTCGTTCATTAATAAGAAGTTTGTTACTCGTTTTTACGGAATTTTGAATACACCTCCTAGATTTTTTTGATTTTTTATTTTTTATTTCGTGTAATTCTGTATGCTGTTGTTGAACCAACTCAGTTTTGCTTATTACTAGATGTTCTGGCGAAAAACTAAGTCTACTGAGTAAATTGTAGTGCAAACCCGGAGATTCAACCCAGAAATATTTAGATGTTTCTGGTTTGAATCTCCGGGTTTGCACTAGACTTAGTTTTTCGCCAGAACATCTAGTAATAAGCAAAATTGAGTTGGTTCAACAACAGCATACAGAATTACATTATAGAGTCGAAGAAATGCCGAGAATGGACGAGACTAGATTCCACAGCGACATCAGGAGTCAGATCTGAGACCTGCAAAGTGGTAATCAAGTAATTATGTAAGCATCAGCATGAACTTCCACGTTATATGTCAAACATTGAAATCTTGTAGTTTCGCCAGAATTAATAGAGACCAACAAAATTCGGTATTTGTGGTGGTGTCGTAACTATTTCCTGCATTACACATTTCTGTTTCGATTTGTACTGCTATGACTTGAGCACTAAATTTCATGCTATTAGCTCCATCTGTAAGAATTTCTTGGATAAGCCTTAAGGAGGAGGCACAGGGGTGCACTGGAGGGGGGGGGGCACAGGGGTGCACTGGAGGGGGGGGCACAGGGGAGCCGTAGTTTGATCTGCACTGCAAACAATAACTTATGTACCAAATTTCATGCTGTTAGCCCAATCTGCAAGAATATGTTCGTCAAACCTTAAGGGAGGGGGAGCAGGGGCGTAGGTCGCCTTGGGGGCTCATTTCATTGGGGGGTTTCACGACTGGTTAGGTTTATACTGCTAAGAAGGACTTGTCTACCAGTTCATGTTTTAGCACGATCAGCAGGAATTTGTTAGTCAATAACTTCATAGAGGTGAGTGTGGTGGGGGTGCAGGAAAGGGCCTTAGGGGATATCTCGAGAGGATTCCATAGCTAGTCCGATTT
>JAHWFP010203548.1:37018-59789 GCA_023313725.1 Lithobius niger
AGGGCCTTAGGGGATATCTCGAGAGGATTCCATAGCTAGTCCGATTTGTAAGCTAAGAATAACTGGTATACCAATTTCATGGCTTTTAGCTCGATGTGCAATGCATGATTAGCCCAAATTCTGGCCTGTAACAGCTGTACTACACCTGGAAATCAAACCAATAATAATAGTAATAATAAATTGGTTTATTGTGATAACAGAAAATGTCAAGGAAGGAATATTTGACTATCCACTTATATCTTGCCATAAAAAAAAAAGAAAACGAACAAAGTAAAGTCTAGCGTCATCCAAGAGAAAATTATGCACAAGCATTAATATATTAACTTAAATCTACCTTACTGAGTTTACGTTTAAAAACAGCAAGAGATATAGCCTGAACAACATCAACAGGAAGTGCATTCCTTGGGTTAACCACGCGGTGGGAGAAAAAAAATTTACGGCAATCCTTCTTGATAGGCTTGATAGGCTGTAATCAACCATCACTCAAAATTTATAGCTTTAAAACGTAGGTATGAACAAGGCTTAGGGAGTTTTTGAACACTATTTTAATGTGACTACAATTGTGGTTTTTTTTTTGTTGGGGAAATTTTGCTCTCACTTAGAGGTCAAACCAAAGAACCGGTTTTCAAAATTTATAGCTTAAAATTTAGTATTAAAAAGGATTTCTTATAACAGTTACTTTAAGGCGTTGTAGGCGGAGCGAACAAAACTTCATTTCAAATTTATATTTAGTGTTTATTTTAATGTCTTTATCATATTTGTTGATGTTTGTTAAAAATATGGGTGCAATACTCTGAGGACAATGGTGGAGATCGCGTGTGAATCGACTCCGTCACATATTGAATTTTTACAGCAAATTGTACGCCATCGACCAGTGCTATAGTTTGTTCCACATTATGTTTTCAGAAAACTGACTGGATGATACCACGTTTCCTTGCACTAAGAGTGCACAAATATGTGGATATCACACTTGTTGACTCAATAAAGTTACTCTTAAATCTACGAATGGGATGTTTACTGATTTTTTGCACTCGTAGTGGAAGAAAACATGGCGTCATGCAGTCAGTTTTCTGAAAACATAATCTGGAACAAAGTATAAGTCAAGGGATAAGCCATCAACAGAATAACTCACGTCGATTCCAGTTGCGCATTCATGAACCATGGAAAGCAAGAT
This sequence comes from Lithobius niger, assembly GCA_023313725.1. Lineage (NCBI taxonomy): Eukaryota > Metazoa > Arthropoda > Chilopoda > Lithobiomorpha > Lithobiidae > Lithobius > Lithobius niger. The sequence continues at coordinate 38,193 of JAHWFP010203548.1, forward strand.
AAGTTCACACACGAGTACTTCCTGAACTCGTATTGTTCTTGGTCAAAAGTTTTTCTTCATTCAGAATATAACACCATCCTGTAAACAATAACATGTTCCAACATTTTGTAACGGATTGAAGTTAAAGCTATCAGTCTATGTTTTATAACGTGATTACGTTTTCCAGCTTTAAATAATGGTAGCACTGCAGAACAGTAGCCAATCCTCTGGAATTTTACCAAGTTGCAAAGATTTTCTTTAAATATATACCAAGACGAGTATGCTAATGTCTACAGTGTTTTTTTTAGAACAACGATTGTATCGAAACCATCTGGGCCACAGACCTTACCCTCTTTCAGTGTATTGACTAAATGTCTTACATCAGCAGGACAAATGGTTAAGTTTCCCATTCCATTTTCGGTTTGCTGCTCCAAATATGGAATTTCCTCAGAGTGCAAGGGTTTGGAAAACACTGATTTAAAATGATTAATTAAACTATTGGCTTTAGCTATGTCTTCCACCATATATTTATCATTAACAGCAAGGATAGGAATGATGCAACCATTGCGATTAATATTTTTTTTACATATGACTAAATGCATTTTGGATTAAGAGCGATGTCCACTCCCAGTTAACAAATGAAACTTTTTTCTTGGCACGAATTTCGTGCTTCATCTCAAGTCTTATTTTCTAAATCATCAGCAGTGTTGTGCGACGGGGAGACCTTGAATTTCTTTTGCAGCATTTTGGCCTTCTTTATCTTCCACTTTAAAACTTTGTCCATGCATGGCTTACCATTATTGACCGAGATACAACAAACCAGTGTAAATTTTTCAATAGCACTCGTAAGTTCCTTTTTAAAATACTCCCAGTTTTCGTTAAGAGTTTAAATACCAGCAGAATCAGCAAAATCCACATAGGCAAGTTCAAGCCTCTCATAAACCTTATTCCAATCTGTCCTTCTGCATTGCATCTTCAATACGGATTCTTTTGGCATTAGGTCTATAAATACAGGTACCAATACTTTAATAGACTAGTGATCAGAGAAACCAACCTCAACCTAAACGTCAAGATCCCGTTCAAAAAAAGTAAAAATTAATTCTGAACAATTTTGTCAACGAGTAGTTTCAACGACGATCAGCTCAAGGCCAAAGACGTTCATCAAAAACTGAAGACCTTCTGGCAAAATGCCGCGTATGATGTCCATCCAATTTGGATCCCGCCACTTCAAATCGGGAAGATTCATATTTCCACCAATGACAATATTCTTAGCAACTGCAGGAATAATATCTCTTGCTTCATCACAAAAACTATTTATAATAATGTTATCTCCACTGCGTAGACTGTAAATACAACCAAGGTACAGGGGCTCGTAATGACCTAATATTACTGCCATTCAATTGGGCAGTGACATGACGTATTATTATTGTGTATAACTCAATGGTGGTGCCAGTAACTGGGTTAGCTGCAAGGAGCACTGGAGGGGGAAAAGAAGATCGTCTTATTGAAGCCAATGCTATTAGACTGGATTTCCTAAGCCTATAACGCGCGATTTTTGTTGTTGGAGAAAATAACGTTCTTTTAAGCTTAAGACATCCGCACTCAAAGCACTGTCTTGACTAGAAGTGCCGTTTTTTCCGTTATATTTTAATCTAGTGCACCTTGTAGCTATTCTCCAAATGGTGTTTTGTAGCCAATATGACGTCACTTGACGCTGCTCTATATGGCATGATTCGAAATTGTTTTGACAGCAATCAAAACGCCGCCACTTTTTTCAGCCTGTCTTTGCACTAAATAGTGTAATTTGTTGGCAACCAACTGTAAATATTGTCTTCACTGGCTAGCCTTGTTTCTGTTGTACAGCGCTTCATCGTTATTTCTCATGTGTTGAAAGTTTACAAGTATAAGACTCACATATTCTCACTCCCCTCCTGGTTTAGAATTAATTCTTTTTCTTTCTGGTAATTATTTTATTGTTTCGGAGAACCAGGTCTTTTTCGCCTTTCTCCCTCCTGCAATTGTCTCAATAAGTTTGTTGTTTCCTGTCGCTCTTCCTTTGTCCTGTCAGCAGAAATTGCAATTGTTTTGTGCACCCTGGCAAGACCAAGTCTCTACATTTGAAAGATATGGAAAGATCAGTCTGACGCTCTTTAGGAGAACCCACTTTTACAAGAAGTGGCATGATACCAGTGGCTCCTGGAATTTTTTTCCCTAGCCTAAATTGCTTGACAATTTTACTATCCTTCTCAACACCTTCACAACATTACTGTGGTCATGAATGGTCCCCTTCTCGTGTTCATTCTACGTACTTTCAAGTATGTTATGAAGAATGAGGTTTTTGTTTTCTGTTTTCCCTTTCCTCCATTTTCTTCATTACTGAGTTCTCACACAAGTCCACTGCAAGTAAGTGATGTGAAGGTTGACCATCGCCCTTTTGCATTGAGAAGTTCGGCAAAGTTTCTGCAAAAATAGATCAATCTGCATTAGTATCTCCAAAAAAAAACAATCTATCTGTAAAATATCGTACACTGAAGAACTGATAGCAAGGCCGAAAATATGGGGGAGGGTGGTTTAGGGTATATCTCCCACCTCCCCCCCTCCCCCCCAAGCAAAAATCTGAGTCTGGGATATGGAACGAAACTGGAAAAAAATGGCAGGTAAAAAGAGCCAAATAACCAAAAAATACTAAATTATAATAAGACGTTCACATCCCCCCCCCCATCCAACATTTTGGCACCGATACACCTCTGAGTTAGAGATGAGATGATCGGAGGTATACCGTCCGGCATCTACCGAGTCATTTAGTGATATGTGGAGTGTTTGGAGTTTACTGCTGTGCTTTCTTGAAGAGAGCACACCTCCACCAACTTACTTACTGGCCACCAGGGCCCCTATATTATACACTAGAGTAGTTGTATGCACACCCGCCAGGGGGTGCACACAGTCTGATTTAAAGTATATATGGCAGCACTGGACAATAGCCTAGGCTGGTTTTGATGTAACTTATCCCTTGCCTCCTCTCTGAACTATACGCACAATGGCTAGGGTCCTATAATCTCCAATATTCTAATGGCGACGAGGGTATGGTTCCAACCCACGCAAACTTTTAAGTAGTTTTACGTTGAAAGTTTGAAATACCACGTAGCCATCCATCCTAGTCATTGTTTGAACATCAAAACTTTACTTCCTGGAACCCACAATGTTATAATAAAAATATAACAACATTTTTACCCCGGAAGGGGGTTAGGAAACACAGAAGGGCCACAGAAGCGGCACTAACTCCGGTCCTACAAATGATGGGTGGCGTCACAGATAAGGATGCTTAGGGAAGGCAGTTAGGTCAGTGCGATTTAGCAAGCCCCGAAAAATCTGCAATGAAGATGGTGATACAGTCTTCTTAGAAAGCGAGTTCCAGGGAGAAACCACGCGGTTGGCAAAGAAATGTTTGCGGCAATCACGGTTACATCTGGATCCCCAAAGTTTAAGAGAATGACCCCTTGTAAAACCGATCGAACTCAGGTCGAAAAAAGATACGTCCAAAGGCAACAACCCATGGAGAATTTTATATGTCAAAATCAGATTCGCCTTTAAACGCCTCAGCTCGAGTGGTTCCAAGCCAAGCGACGTCAAACGGAGACCAGGAGAAAAGTGACGTAAACCGCGCAAAGAACGTGTAAAAGATTGCTGGACCGATTCCAGCTTGTCAATATCCTATAAGAGGTAAGGTGATCACACAGGACTGGCGTACTCCAACAAAGGTCGGACAAAAACCGACTGTTGCGTAGCAGTTGTTTGCACTTGTCATAGTTCTTTGGCTGTGATAATTACCTGATGATGATTGAACTAAAACAACGTCGAAGCAGCGATCACACAAAACTCCATCGGTTCTATACAGAAGCAGGATGGTGTATCGTGCGTTCACCAGCCTCGTCAGTTATTTTCGTTTGTAAATTATTTTTTGGCCTCAGGTGGATTCACAGACGAGGATAGAAGACAACTGAATCTATGCAAACTAACTGTAGTTACTGCTTCGGCCATGTAGAAGCATAAATAAATTTCAGCTAATTTACTTATAAATTAGGTGAATGCAATAATGACCAAAAATACTAATCCAATGGTGTGAAAAAAGAAAACGATAATTTGTTTGGAAGACAGCAGCTCTCAGCTAATTTAATTTCAGGAACTAATTTAATTATAAATTTTGAGGATAAATTATAAAATTAAGCTAATTTAATGAAAATTACGAGTACACCCTGGGCACAAAATACTAATCCAAAGGTGTAAGGCAGAAGAAAAAACGAAAATTGTCATGAAGAACCACAAGCAACGCGAGCGTGGGAGATTGGGAGGAAGGTGGGTCAAGGAAGGAAGAGGTGGGCGCGGGTCGGGTAAACCGCAGTTCGAGGCTGCGGGTCGGTTCGGGGTAGGGTTGCTTCCAAAAAAAATAATTACTGTGGTCTGCCGGCAGCTGCAGTTCTCAATAATAAAATTACGTGCGGTTTCGGGGTAAACCGCGGGTGAACCGCAGCTAAAATAAATAACCGCTGATGCGAAACTACCGTAGCTATTATTTGTTTTTTTTTCCTTGATTCCCTTCACCACTAGGTGAACTCAAGGTAGAAAATGCAAAACCCGAAACCGAACCTTCAGTGCGCCGTCAATAGCAGATCGTTTGAATCGTACAAACAGCAAATGCACGCTTGAGGAGGAAGGGACGAATGCTGTCAAGATTTGTTTAAATATATTTTTAACTAACTAAAAAAAAGTACTTTGAAGAACAAAAAAACAATTATCAACTAAGAACGGCGTTTGTTGAATTATAACAATACTTCATGTGGCTTTCTTTTGTTTCCAACATTTTTTTTTTCGTAATCACTGTCTATTAGGTTTTTATTTAGCGGTTAACCGCGGGTAATCCGCGTTCGGGTCGGGTCGGGTTTTATTATAGCACACATTTGCGGTTTTGGGTCGGTTCGGTTGTCAGTTCCAACGTTGCGGTTCCCTGCGGGTTGGTTCCAGTTTCTGCAAATGCAGTTAATTTCGGTTCCCAAAAATTGTACCCGCGCCCACCTCTAAAGGAAGGGCGAGCGTGGGAGATTGGAAGGAAGGCGGGGTTAAGGAAGGACCATACATGTATCCTGACTGCCTCTTCCCCCTCCCACCTAGGACGATATATGGTAAGACAACCAGATTCACGGCTTAAGGCACAGCCAGCATCGATACCTCCACTTTGAGATTACGGAATGGCAGCTGCCATAATCATTTTCCTGGGACACACAATGTTCGAGAAGCACAAGTAGGGAAAAACACGCATGGCTACAGTTACACTGTGATACTCTTTGCAAATTTATCCTAGCACAGGAAAAAGGTTTGCACTAATTTTCCAATAGCTCTTCGATTTTAGAAATTGATTTTTGCATCATATTTAAGATATGCAGTGTTTTCACATTTTTTGGTAACCTGCTCGATACGTATTTACCAAAATCCCATAATTACGACAGAAATGATGAATTATGGGATGTGTATTCTAGAACGATATATGGAACTGCAATATGTTTTAGAAGCCTGTTCACCCATGATGCCTGCATGGTGGACGCCCATTAATTAGTAATGTAAGGTGTTTTATATATTTTTATTCTTTATTTCTCTGATGATGGTGTCGCCCGTTAATTTTATTGACACCAACATATAAGATTTTTATTACCATTTTCGCCTGTGCTACTGGCTCCGTTTCCACTTCTTACATCAGTGCACATACCATTTTCGTTATTCATATGTGAGCCTATCTTTCATAAGCAGGCGAGAGGACAACCTCTGAGCCCCTCCAACAAGTTGACGTCTTTCCTTAGTCCAGGCCACACCAGAGAACTTAAAAAGTGGTCTGATAAGGGTCTTGTGAACCCGGGAAAAATCACTTGTGTTAAGTTTTGGAAGAAGCCGAGAAAGAAACCTAGCCATTCTTTTAGCTCTTGCAGCAGCAGCAGCAGCACACTGTCGTCTGACTGAAAGATTATCATCAATAATAACACCGAGGTCTCGGACATTGTCAAAAAGTTGGAGTTTCGTACCATCTAGGAAATAATCTCTTCCAATGTTCTTTGAACCAAGATGCATTATTCTACTCTTCTGTAGGTGCAGTCGCATACCGTGACTGTCGTACCACGACTGAAGATTGTTACGTCCCCTTGAAACTCAGTACTTTTTTCTAGATTATTCGTCATGGCAGATCCTTTCACATCATCTGCAAATTTCCAGCAGTCATTCTTCACGGCATGATGAGACTCGGCAGTGTACAGGGAAAACAGCTTTGGCCCAAGGTCCGATCCCTGCGGTACTCCTGATGTAACTTGCATCCAGGCAGACTGCATGTCATTGACAACCACCCTTTGCTATCTGCCATACAGGAATGCTTCGATCCATTTCACCCTCTCTAAACTAACTCCACGAGAACAGAGGTTGTCAATAAGAACGCCGTGTTCAGCAGTATCAAATGCTTTTTCAATGTCTGAAAACATCCACCACTGATCCCTCGTTGAGAGCCATGGTCCACTTGTTTCTTGCTGAAAGAAGATTCGTAGTGCATGATTTGCCTGGAACAAATCCGTGCTGCGTGTTGTCCACAATTCCTAAGTCAATAAGCTTAGTATTAAGAATACCAAGGAAACCTCTCTGGCAACATTTGCTTATGCTGGTCAGTAGACTCACTGGTCTGTAGTTGAGGGCCGACATTCGACTTTCTTTCTTTTTGTAGATAGGGGTGACATTTGCTCGTTTCCATTCCGTTGGGATCTGGCCTAAACTAAAAGACTTCGGGAAAAGGTCTGCCAGAGGTGCTACCAATGTGTGTGCACATTCCTTCAGGAGTTTATTGGGAATTCCATCTGGACCACATGCTTTATTAGCATCAATGTACTTTAAAACAACAAGGAGTTGTTGTTGCGAAACACTGGTCATGTGTAAGGGTCTTTCCCCTTTCACCTTTTTACCTCCAGGATGGAACACTGACTGGAATTGTTTTCTAAATTCGTTTGGTACGTCCGTAACATTTAACACTTTGTTACTCTGAGAATCGAGTAATCTTACGACTGTTGGCTCTGTATTACGCTGATGCCGCAGATGTCCAAAAAATCTCTTTGGGTTTCTCTTGATATTCTTCACCACATCCTCAAGCTGTTCTCTTCTGAACGTTCGAAGTAGGTCAACAACCTTGTTTCGTTGGGCTTGGAATTTTTCAAGTTCCGAGTTTGTCTGCTTCCGAGTTTGTCTGCTCCTGAAGAATCGACTCCAAAGTGATCGTTTGATTTTAATCTCAGCTAAAATGTGTCTTGGAAAGTTAGGTGTCTTACGGTTGTACTTCCCTCTGTCTTTGTAGCAAGGGAGTAGATTCTTGTGCTAGGCAAGAATATCTCATCCCATTTCAGAGCTGCCACGGATTCGTTGATGGATTTGTAGTCTGCTGTAAAGAAGTCTTTCTTGGATCGGGTACCGAGTTGTTCGCCGTCATTATGGAGACAGTTCGTGAAGTTTGGGTGTTGTACTTCCCTACAGATGCCACTATGATCTGCTATACCCAGTGGTGGGAGAGAGTAGTGGTTCTGACTGTGCAAGTTCTCGGAGATGAGCACGATATCCAGAGTAAAAGGCTTTTGTCCCTGCACAATTCTGGTGTGAAACTGGATTACTTGTTCAATATTGTTGGAAAGGGTAAAATCCAAAAACTACCTTTCAATATCAGTAGCACCAACACCAAGTGAGTCACTCTCCCACCGTATCCTCTGCAAATTAAAGTCCCCAGTGCAAATCCAGCTTTTCTCCTTAGGCAAAGAGGGCCAGTTAAGGAGTGCCGAGTTGCTATCATCCCCATTGTCACCACTGCGATAGCAGCAGTGGACTGATAACTTTTTGATGGCTACCATGAAGTCAATTCTAATCCCTTCAGCCAAATCCGCAGAGATTCGGTTGAACGAAAAGATTGAGACAGTAGTGTGTACATAAATGGCCACACCCCCATGTTGTTTTACAGTTCTGTCAGCTCTGTACAAGTCATAGCAGGAGGAGGAGCAAGTCTATAGGCTCCTGGTCATAGTCATTGATACGGAGTTCACCCTCAATGGAGTCATCAAGCCATGTTTCCGTGAGAAGAACAAATGTTGGCTTTATGTTGTGGACAAGTTGCTTAACTTTTTAGTTCAGTTCAGTTCAGTTCAGTTCAGCCTACAGTTCAGTTCAGCCTACAGCTGCCACCCTCTGATTCCACAGGGAGCCGGCACGGACAACATCATACCAACAAGAGCCATAGATATGTCTGCCATAGAAACAATAGATCTAGATCTAGATCTAGGTTTTTTTACGCCTAAGAAATCCGCTCTCAAAGCACTGTCTTGACTAGAAGTGCCGTTGTTTTCCCTCACATTTTAATCTAGTGAACCTTGTAGCTACGCCCTCCAGATGCTATCTTGTAGCCAATATGACGTCACTTGATGCTGCTCTATTCCCTTCATCCAGCGAGTCAAAATGTTGCCCGGCCTAGCTCCATTGGTTATTTTATTCTGGCGTAAACGTTTGTTTTTTTAAAGTTTAAAAGTCGTCTGATGATGTGATAGAATAACTGCAGACTGGCAAATTCAACTTCTACTGCATTATAAAGTGGTTTCAAGGCCAGCTGAGATCAAAGCGGCATTCCTAAAGTGAGAAAGCAGCTTATTCTCAGTTGACCTTTTCTCTGTCCGCTTGTGACATCATTCAAGGCCGCCTGAAATAATAGCGATACTCGCAGCTTTTATTCCAACCGGCCTTGCTGAAAGTCTGTCAGCGGTTCACGATCGCAGCTGTTGAAAATGGAGGGTCTTGCTGATAACCAAACAGCTGCGTCAGAACCTCTTGTTACTTCATTTTCATTTGGATCCTCTAATATTTCAGCCAGTAAAACATCTTATCAGCGTAATTTTAAAGCAGAAATAGTTACAAGTGGTCTTACAAGTGAAAGTAGTGCGGGTAGGCTTTGTGCTGACAAGCCTTATAAATGTACTTTTTGTGGAGCTCTTTTTCCTCAAAAAAGCGAACTGCAGCGACATGTTCGCATACACACCGGTGAGAAACCCTTTACATGTTGTGATTGCGGTGCTTCGTTTACTCAAAAAGTCCATTTACGACAACATTCTGCAACACATACTGGAGAAAAGCCGTGTAAATGTGAAGAGTGTGGAACTTCATTTGCACTAAAGGGAAGCTTAAAAACTCACATTCGGCTTGTTCACTGCGGAGCTAGACCGTATAAATGTGACGTTTGCGGAATGACTTTTGCTCACAAAGGGCATTTCAAGACGCATTGTCTTTCCCACACGGGTGAAAAACCGTTTAAGTGTGAAACTTGTGGGGCTGCTTTCACTATGAAGAGTAGTTTGAAACAGCATTCATTGAAACATACCGGAGAGCGACCGCACAAGTGTACTGTTTGTGGAGCGACGTTTGCAGACAAACGAAATTTACGGCAGCATACTGTTATACATACGGGAGAGAAACCTCATAAATGTCGTCTTTGTAGCGCTTCGTTCAAGTACAGAAACTCCTTAAAAGAACATATTCATGCACACGCTGGTGTGAAGCCGTACAAATGCACACAATGCGGAGCAACATTTACGCAAAAAGGTAGCTTGCGTAAGCATTGGCTTTCACACGGGGGTGAGAAAACGTATATTTGTACCGACTGCGGTGCTGCATTTCTTCATAAAAATGGTTTAAAACAACATCTTTACACACACTCCGCTGAGACACCGTTCGTTTGTCCAGATTGCGGAGCAGCTTTTTCGCGCAAAGGCAGTCTGACTCAACATCTATCGACTCACACTGGAGATAAACCGTACAAGTGTGATGTTTGCGGTGCAGCCTTTTCACAGAAGGGGCACTTGCAACAACATTGTCTGAAACACACTGGCGAAAAACCACACGTATGTAGCATCTGTGGAGCTGCATTTGCACACAAACACGTTTTACAGCGGCATTTTGTTGTGCACAGTGGTGATGCCCAGTATAAATGCTTCGAGTGTGGTGCTGCATTTACACAAAAATATACTTTGCACCTTCATTCACTTACACATAGTACAAGGTCTACCTTTCCTGAAGACGATTCACGGACAGAATCAAATTATAATGCTTCTCAAAACAACATGAATGACACAATTAGAAACAATTTCTTACCAACAGATAGGCTTTCCGACAAAATTTCTACAGACACCAGCCTAACTATACCAGCTGTAACCAAGTTGGCCAGTAGATACCAAGCTGCATGCAACAACGGCAGATCCAACACGTGCCTCCCAGAATCCACCAGTGACATGCATGGCAGCAGCAGCTACTTGCCAGTACCAACCAGTGAAACACCAGTGCCATTATGTCTTGGTGTTCCGTTTGATTTGCTCAATTACGAACCAACCCAAATGAGCCTACCTGAACCCAGCTACGCCTTTAAAACGGAAAACGATCCTGACCGCAAACCATCACTTCCGTGTTTAGAAAAAACAGTAACTGGTTGCCACACCTTTAAGGTAGAAATCACATAAATGAGAATGTGAACCAATTAGTTGTGATGTCATTTATGATCCCCAAACCCTTGAAATCTCTAACCTAGTCCCTGAAAATGAACACGACTCTTATTTATGATTGCTCTTCAAATCTTTTAAAAAGACCTTGGCCATGTCTCTAAACCTTATAAAGGACAATGGCCACTTGAAAAGCGTCTGAGGCTTTTTACAAAGCTAGTACAGGGCATGAGAGACTTGCCACAGGATGAACATCTTAAAAAGCTTGGATCGAGTGCCTAGAACTTTGAAGGCTGAAGACCAACAGATCTTAAATGCAAGAGTTGCATTTAAGATCTGTTGATCGACCGTACCCTTCTTGAATTCAAATTGTGCTGTGACCAAAATGAAAGTTTGTGGAATCTGCCAACATCTAGCGCTGTCTAGTACTATCTACCACTTGCTTGCATTACGCGTAGGAACGGACAACGCCATTTCTTTTAACGAAACAAACAAGCCACGTGCCTCCTTAGTTACTGAGTGAAAATTGGTACCTCCTCATGAGCCTGGGAGCAAGCTGTAAAAGTTAACGATATCACTGCAGCTATATGGCGCCATGGGTGATGCATACAATTTTCTGCTGATGACAATGCAGCTTTTAAGTCCTGTAACCTGAACAAGGGGCGACAATTACAAATTAACCGTATACGCAAGACAGAAGATTGAAGGCAAATTTTCTTTCCCATTAGAGTTGCACGAGTTTTAACTTATTGCTGCAACAATCTTAGCATCCTCTGTGAATATCTAAAAAATTATGTTATTAATCAACTTAACATTTTTTAAAAGGTCTGATTAGTATGCACGTTATTACACCTATTCTTCTGTGTAGCTTCTAATTCCGAAGTTGTGTAGAAAGATTTTTTATTGTACATAACATTAGTTTTATTCCTTAAATTTCATATTTTAAAGTCTTGTTTATATTAGGCCACGGCTTGGAAGACGTATTGGGGGAAAGGCCTTTGACGTTTAAAAAAATGGGTACAGTATTTCTGTGCCCATCATGTAACCAGAAATACATTTCTTTCCCCATATGTTGACCCTTTTAAGCCTAAGCGATAATATATCGTCGTTTCAAAACGCCTCCTAAAATGGCCAACGAACGACATATCATTGGCTCAGTTCTAAGCCCTGTTAAACTAAAAAAAACTTCCAATTCCGTACAACTGGAATGTAATTCCGATTGAATTAGATATTCTGGAAATCAGGAAAAACATCGTTAGACCTTCTGACGCCAGCCAGAAAAAGAACACCCACTAGCCCAAACCAGCCAGTTTTTGGCAGCGCAAGAAATGATTGCACGTCTGCATTAAAATTCACGTAACTCCCTTTAAAAACATAGTAGAGGCTACATTTTTTTTAAACAGCTAGTAATACTTAGGCCTTAACCTGAATATTCACACAAAAAAATTGTAAGGTATATTTTTTTTTGGGGCGGGGGGATAGCAAATGTATTACAAATCAATAAAATCAAACGTAGTACTGGCTTTGAGAGCAATTTTGACCAACTTTATATGCTGAAAGAGTATTTTTTTTTGCATAAACGTAATCATCTATCTGTTATCCTTCTTCATATCAAAAATGAAGGAAAACTGTATGAAACTTTATTTTAATTAAATAAAATTGTCACGTCTGTCAGTGGTGCATTAATCGCTCTCAGGAGTGGCCGCTTCCTTCTACTCAATTATATTGTAAGCCTATTTTGTAAAAACGGGAACGTAAGCACACAGCCGTAATTATTTACATCCATTTGGCAAGGTATTCTTAATGAAAATCTATGAGGTAGTTGCTTCATTTGGGCTGGGAAAAAAATCAATTTTATTTTCAGTTATTCCAGTCGTTGACTAAAGCATGCAGTGATCGAGTGACAAAGCACTTCAGCAAAACCATTGCGAAGCGTAGGATAGGCTTATTCCCGACTAGTTCCATTCATGTAAATGTCCGAAATCAATATTGTTTTAAAAAATGTACTCCGGTGGAGAACAATTATTCCTCAAATGTTCAAACTTTACATCCAATCGTGAATTCACGTTAATTGCGGAGTAATGGAGTGAAATGGAAGCCAGCCGATCAAGCGACGTGAGAGTGAGATGTAGTATGGCTGCCGCGGGGCAGGACTGCTTGGTCGGCAACGGCGGGCCAAGGCTCAGTGGTCGGCAGTGGCGAGTCTGCCCTCCTTAATCAGCAGCGGCCATTTTTATCGCGTCGTACTCCAATCCAATCGGACGCCTCGTATTTCGATTCACTTAATACCTAATTATCACTCCGTTTTCAATAAAAAACGTTATCACAGTCTCCTTTACATTTATATCTCTCAAAAACGTCCAAAGTTTGATAATTATCCCAGTCTAAAGTGGTGCACGACGTAAATCAAAATTCGAATCGGTAGAGCCGCTACGCAATGCAATGGCGCCATCTTTTATTTTCGAAACTCACGGGGGCAGCGAGCGAACACGACATAGATCGGAAAAAAATTATATGTTATTATGTAGCATTATTATTCACTAGCCCACACAATATCTTAAGATGAGAATTTACTTTTCGAACTCGTACTAGATAGGGTTTTAACTGTGAATGTGGTGTTTTTCAACAAATGAAAAAGCTGCATAAAGTCCAAAGTTGTGCAAGGTCCAAAACTGTGCCTAGTACACGACCACACAACAGAAAATATGCCGTCTTACCCGTAGTAGAATGTGGCGTCATGCTGTATCCAAACAGTAATCATATGAGTATGGTTCCGGCTTTATAAAACCTCTTGAAGGATTTGACAAGATTTTCGGCCAACCCATTACTAGCAGGATGGTACAGAGCACCAGTAATGTGCTGAATACTGTTATTTTTCTTGAATGCAGAGAACTCAGCAGGGACCCATTGCGGCCCATTATCAGCGACAAAAATTCTTAAGAGGCCTTCAGAACTAAAGGCTCTGCATAAAATCTTAATTGTATTTTCTGATGTTGTAGAATGCATAGGGAATACTTCTGGTCATTTAGAGTAGGTGCATATAATAACACGAAACATTTTATTCCGTACGGGACCACAATAGTCAGTGTGCAGTCTCGTCCAGTAATCCCTAGGCCATGGCGACACATTTTTTTGTACTCGCTAACACTTTACATTCTTCTTTGTCTTGCTGGCAAAATTAATGTCACATGCTTTCACAGTGTTTTTAAAATCCAAATCAAGTTTAGGCCACCACACGTGAATCCGAGCTATAGCCTTCATTTTCAGAATGCCTGAAAACCACATGTGCAACTCCTAAAATCTTTCAGCACACAGCTTTTTAAAAATGATTGCTCTACCTCCTCTGAATAAACAGTCCTGCTCGGCACTAGTTTCAAACCTACGAGCGGCATCGGTTGCAAATCAAGACCTTTCTTGCCAATATCAGCCGGCCAACCCAGTTTGGAATACAACAACACCTTTGACGACACATAATGTCATTTCTAACTAAGAAGGCAAAATGGAACCACAATCGATCTGTTTTATGTTCATGACAGTAACTGTATCCTTTTCAATATCAGTTTGAACGCAAGAACTTAGAGGTAATCTAGACAGCGCAGCTGCTGTACAATTATGAATACCTTTAATAAATCAATATTATACAAAGAGCTGATGAAAAACGGTGCCCATCTTTGAATACGAACAGCAACCGTCACTGGAATTTCTTTTCCTGGATTAATAATCCTTAAAGCTTGGGCATCCAATGAAAGTGAATTTTCAACCACATAGACACTATTGGAATTGCCTGACCCTACAGACGACGCTTAATGCCTCTCGATCTATTTGGGTGTAACCCCTCCCCACTGAAGTTAGCGTGTGGGATGCCAAAGCTATGGATGTTTGTCACCATTGGGGTGTAGGGAAATAATTAATGGCTTAATTAATATTCATAACAGAAACAATACAATTAATTAATTGAATGCATAACTGCATAATATCACACATTTATTAAATGCATGAGCCGAGTATTTATTCGGATAGATCAAAACGACTCCAGATAGCAATTATAATTGGGAGTCCTTCTTCAAAGACGACCGAGAGGCGGCAAGATCATTTGAGACTGAACAAGTGTAATTACACCTATTGTTAGAGTTTAAAAGATGGCATTACCAGCTGACGTTATTTACGACAGTTTCGTAGAAGCTAAATGACTTTCTAGAACTAGATTTAATTACGATAAGATCGTCGCTCATGATCGATCACTACGTGGAATAACAATAAGTCCCTCCCACACGGGATGGCGGCATATACCTTCAAAGTGCCGCGTACGGGGAACAATTAATGAACCCAAACGCAACAATAGAATGATTGACAGGCGGAGAGGTCCCAATTGTCGATAAGGGCCCAAGCTGTCCAAATGTTACTATATTTAGCATTTCAATAATAAATCAATAATACAATGGATTGATCATGGCCGATAACGCCACAGTATTTAAGCTGAACCTCGGAATGCGTGATATCATCCGATCACCAACAGCTTACCAGTCGCTAACTAGTTCACGCCAGTCAAATTCCGAAGGCCGCAATTCAGAAGTACGCCAGGCAGATTTCCGTGCCGAGCTAGCGACGGGGCTTCGCCGCTCAGCCGACCCGTGGGCCCATGGCCGCACTCAAGCTTCAATTAATGAGCTAAGTATTCTGATTGATTAGCGATAGCTAATTGTGTTTATGCTTAACTAGTACCAATCCGTACGCTACTAAATTAACCCGAGATTCCTTTAATTTACCTCATGAGAATAAAATAATGATTAGGTTTACCGCTCGACTTAATCCGTAATGCCATTCGTTAGACTCATGTCAATCATTGTAATCATACAATCAAATTATAATAATCTGTCACTGATTTAATTGGCCAAATGTGGGGTCAATATTGTGTACAGCGGAGTGTTGATTAAAGGCCCAGTATAATTGGATGTTTGCTTATTATTTAGCCTACCTATGTTATACTTGATTAGTGTTTTATTACAATTGTTTGCCCTTATGCCATCCTCGACAATAATGTTTATTCTAGTCCAAGGGTCACTGGAATAGAACATTACAGGGGAACACATATAATAGCTTGGTACCACCCCATAAAACGATCGAACACAGCACAACTTCAGAGGTTGAGAATCGTTGTAGTTTGCTAATACACCACTATTCAGAAAAGCTGTTTTCTAGTTGCCCTTCGGAAACATTCATTACCTGCGTTACTTTTGCATTCCTTCCTTCGGGATGCCTTTTCTCCTGGAGGTTTCTTGACGCTTCAGATCCACCCTGCTTCGCAACCCAGTGTGCATGTGCCACACACTCCTCCCTTATAAAATGGGCCAGCTGCAATGGCTGCCATCTTTTTCTTCTAGACGTGACCGGGCATGGCCGCCTTCGCCCTTTTCTCCACCTCTGCTTCGCCTTCACCTACGCATCTTCTTCCCGATGCCTGCTTCGCCCTCGGCTTTTACGCCATCGCCAACCTCGTCCAGACCCTACGCTGCTCCTGGCCGATGCCGGAACACAAGCTTGCGCCCTCTTCCATAGGCTGCTTTGCATCACGCATCCAGGAAACCAACTGCCGCTTCGCTCTCGCCTACCTGAGCCAAATATTCTCGGCAGTCGCTGTCTACACCACTCCCATTGGGAACGTCTTCTCACTGTTTTCTGTCTTCAATGATTCAAAATTGAAAAACTTGGATTTGGTGGCAAGTTATTGAGGTGGATTTCTGCATTTGTACATGACAGATCACAGTATGTATTGGTCGGGGACTCTAAATCTTCTCAGCTTAGACTAATAAGTGGTGTACCCTAGGGTTCCGTCTTGGGCCCGCTACTTTTCGTGATCTATATCAATGACCTTAATTGTGAGCCGTCCTCGGCACACCAATCACAGTTTGCTGACGACTTGAAGCTGGATTCTGCAATTATCAGCGAAGCTGACACTGAGTTGTTGAAATTACAGATTAATTGTGTCATTAATTGGTCAAAAGAATGGCATTTGCCAATTTTGGCAACTAAATGTAACAGTATGCATGTCGGAGACCAGACTGGTAGATGTTCATTTTACCTTGATGGATATTCTCTCCCCTCGTTAACTGAAACCAAAGACCTCTGTGTCTGGTTTTCTGAAAACCTTAAATTCAGCCTGCACTGTCACAAAATTGCAGCCCTCGCGTATGCACGTACTGCTTTAATCAAAAAATGCTTTCTATCTAACAGTCGGGACGTCAAGGTATGGGCTTTGAAGGTGTATGTTAGACCGATTCTTGAATACGCCAGCCCTGTGTGGTCCCCTTATTTGCTTCGCGACATTGACTTGATAGAAGCTGTTCAGAGACGGTATCTTCAAGGCCTCCGTGACCAGACATATGGTCAACGCCTGAAATTGTTAAAGCTTGACTCACTCGAACTTCGGAGATTGAGAGCCGATCTGATCCTCACTTTCCAGATTGTTCATGGTCTATTGGGTATTGACCTCCCATTCTTCGATTTTTCAAATGTAACTCGCACCAGAGGACATTCTCTGAAACTTACAATAGAGGCGTCTCACTTGGACTGCCATCGAAAAATTTTTTTTCCGTTAGGGTGATTGGTGTCTGGCGAAGAGGTGGTCACATGTTGTTCTTTAGAGGCATTCCGGAAACGTTTAACCCACATAAATCTCCAGAAATTCATGCAACGTTCCTACCCCTAAACTTAACATGAGACTTTCTATCCCACATGGTAGTCATTGACATGCCCTCCAATTGGGGTGCATTCGCTTTTGAATCGTTTGAAATTTACTTATACATTTTTTTTTAGATTTGGCAGGCTGTCAGTGATCCCCCGATCCTTGCTTGGCCATTTGCAATTGCAAAAAAAAATGTTTTATTTATTTATTTATTTATTTATATTCCATCAACAACAATGATCGCAACACGGCCATTCCTACCATTTCGCTGTCAACCAGCCTCCCCACCTCTTGGACAGGTTTTTCACCACCTTCGCCTTCCCTATGCCTCAGGCCTGGCTTCGCCTACGCACACCTGGCTATCCACTTCACCCTTAACGCCTCACTCGCCGTTTTCTCTACAACAATTGGCTTCGCTCCATCAACCCACATCAAATCAAGATCATCACCACCACAACAAATTCAAGACTAATACTCAAGCCATGTTTAAAGTTCAAGTACTTGAATCTCAACTCGGACAGCTTGTCTTAAACAAGTTTGTCTCGACCAGAACGCGAACATCTAATCAAGATGTTCATCATCATCATCGTTGAATTGTCTCGTGCGCAACTAATGTTCACGCAACGAGCGAAGAAACATGCAGTTGGTGTTCACAATGTGACTCACCAGTTTGGAAGCTTGTCTCGTCTGCAACATATAAATCACACATTAACCAGAAGACCAAGACGCTCATCACCATCTTGTCTCACTCATGACTTACGTTCACATTATGAGAGACAGCTTGTCCCGGATAATTTATCTCGACCATGTTCCTCGACTCATGCACATGAAGATGAAAGTCAAGACGGCCGTCATCACCTCGTCTCTTTTTGTAACTCACACTCACATTATGAGTGAGGTTTCAAAGAACAAAAGTCAAGAATCAGACAGCTTGTCGAGGACAGCTCGTCTTCACCATGATCCTCAAGTCACGCATCAACCTGAAGATCAAGATGATCATTGTCGTCTCGTCTCATTCGTGACTCACGTTCACGCTGTGAGTGAAGTCTCGAGCACCTGAAACCAAGAATCAGACTATTCAGCTCATCTCGACCGTGATCCAAAAATCACGCATCAACCTGAAGCTCAAGACGACCATCGTCGTCTCGTCTCATTTGTGACTGACTCTCACATCATGAGCGAAGTTTCGAGCAATTAAAGCCATGAATCAGACAGCTTATCCCTGATAGCTTCTCTCAACCATGATCCACAAAACCACGCATCTACCTGAAGACCAAAACCACTGTTATCTCGTTTCATTCGTGACTTACTCGCACGTTATGAGTGAAGTTTCAAGTAATTAAAGCAAGAATCAGTTAGCTTATCGCAAGACAGCTTCTCTCGGCCGTCATCCCTAATCACGCATCAACCTGAAGATGAAGACGACCGTCGTCGCCTCGTCTCACTCGTGTTCTCACACTCACATGACGAGTGAATCTTCAAGCAACTGAAGTCAAGAATCAGACAGCTAGTCCCCACCGTGATCAACGATCACGCAACAACCTGAACATAATGGCAACCATCATCATCACGTGTCATTCATGAAAAAAACAGCCACGCCTGCAGTCAGTGAAGCCAAGCCAAGCCAAGCCAAACCAAGTCTGAAGTCTCGAAGAATTGACGCTTACACAACCACAGTCTCAAGCACCTGCCTCCTTATGATCACGCACCGTCCTGATGACCAAGACAACCGTTTTCTTCCTAGAAAATGCTCATGTCACGTGCAAAATTTCAAGCACCAAAAAAACAAAACAAAAAAACAGCCAACTGCCAACACCCAACAACCTGCAGCCAGCAGCCAACAGCCGACAACCAACAACTAGTAGCTGTAAATGAAGCAAGCAGTCTGCATTAAAGACTGTCCTTGTGAGGAAACACAATACACTAGTCTGAGAAAGAATGAAAAGACTACTGCCCCGACTGGGACTCGAACCCAGGACATCCCGTTTACCATCTCAGACTAGTGTATTGTGTTTCCTCACAAGGACAGCCTTTAATGCAGACTGCTTGCTTCATTTACCCTTTACCTTGTGATTTATTTATTTATTAACTAGCAGCTGGTCTGAATCGTCACCATTTTTCAAAATAAGCAGAAGAACAAGACAGGCGCCCCACATCACCCCTGCTACTAACGTCCACACAAAGACACGAGCCTCGAATTGCTGATCCTGAAGTGTCAACCTGGACCACAACTCGCTCCGTACACCACTAAATCATCACCCACAAGATCAAGACAAGATTTACCCTCTCGTCTCATCACAACTGAAACTTTGATTAATCTCGGACAGTTCAGCCCAATCCTGAACACACCCCACGGAACATCAACACAAGGAAAGAATTTTAAAGAGAGGAGAAACTAAAGACCAAAACGTCCCTCCTCCCCAGGATTCAAAACCAAGACTAAAAATCCACGCACGCAATCATCCACACCAAGATTATGGTAAAAGAAAACGAAGACCACAACATCGCACAACGAAAGCCTCAAAACCACCCAACCCCGACACAAAGAAAGGCAGAAACTCGCCACCCCTCTACGCAACCCAAGAACCGTCAAAACTCAAGACCCTTCTCTACAACCCTTCCCAGAAAGCCCCTCGAGACTAAAGGGAGAAAAGTCTGCTTTGTTCGCTCTGCAAAAAAGGTGCCGCAACATCACTACAATGGCAAGAACCGGAGGAGGGAAAGCCCATTCAACACCAACCAGAAACCACAACAAAAGCTTACCAGGAGATCTATCGCAAGCCAATCAAGAACAAATTGAAAAATGCAAATGTGCTGGAATAATCTCCGGTAAGAAAAAGACTGACCCTCACTCAGCCTGTGCGCGCCATCACTCCTGCGATTATTATCGCCGCCCTGCTTCATTTACAAAACCATTTCACCCAAACGATGGGCAAACATACTCAAGATGAGAAGAAAAAATGCAGCAAAGAATAAACAATTACAAGAACAAAAACAACGTGAAAGATTCCAGGATGTGCTGTCAACTCCGGGGAATTCCACCCATTTGTCGAACATTGTTTCCCCCATCACTTCATCGACACCGTGCTCCTCAAACCCATCTCCAACAAAGACAATGATGGTCACCTCATCAGAAAAAACACGAAAAAAACTCTACAATCATGGAAACCTCAGAAACGCCCGCCAAAGAAAACACTGAAAGCATTTCAAGCTTAACAGGCATCCTTAACTCTCCAAACACGGACTCAGTGCACCACACCGCTCACCCAGAAACGAAACCGAGACCACAGCAAACACCACAAATGAAACTCAACCATTCTGGTCTCGCCGGAACTTCTCATGCTAAAAGACCTAAAGAAAAAAGTGTCAAAAGGCTTACACCTCTCAAGCCACCAGAAAAGAACACTACAGGAGACCATCCAAGATCTACACAAAACCCTGTCCGTCATTTGTGGCCACGTATCAATGATAGGTATGGCCAACGATGAACTAACAACAAAAGTCTGTGAACAGGAAGATGTCATCACCAACCTAAATCAAGCACACTCAACCACAAGGACGATGAAATCATTATCAACCCTGCTCACATCTCCGAACGCTTGGCAAATTTTACGTCACAGCGTCTCCGCTTCATGGAAACCACGGTACAAAAAGTCACCAAGATTACCACGCAACGATCGCAGGGGACAAAGTGAAAATCATCAAAGTCTAAAAAAAAAAAAGTAGACCCTTCTTCCAGACCCACACCGCCAAACCTCAACGAATTTAGAACTCTAAAAAAAAATAACGATCTGGAAAATCCAACCCCAAAAAGTCCCCATGGCGCAACCGTCATAATCAACTACCCTTTGACGGTACAAAGTTTTTGTCCTCATGTGCTCCATCGTCTCCACCATTCTTTTTAACGATGGAAATGATGGAAACAAGCTTCAATGAACCATCAACTCTTCAATCAACGCTTAATCAACAACTCATGGAAATGAAACTACAATCAACTCAATCTCATTCAACCTTCAGAACCTCAGTCAACACCTCCACATCACCACATCTCTTTTGAATGAAACTACAATCAACTTTCCATACGAAAATCTTCGATCTCTAAGAAACAACCAATGAGCATCAACAAACCCAAGAAACTGCAGTCAACTTCTTCTGGGACACCATCACATTCCAACAAACCACATGCACAACTTCAACAAACCCTCTTCACTCCAATCAACACAACGTGAGCACAAGATAAGAATGTAGAACATCAATCAACTCTTCAAGTTATCTCACCTTCAACTGATCAACCCTCAAGACAGTCGGAAAACAAGCACAACTTTAACGTCACCACTCAACCAGGTATCTACCTCATCTTTAATTAATAATAATCGTAAAACAAAAAGTTTTAAATAA
>JAHWFP010203548.1:59799-78217 GCA_023313725.1 Lithobius niger
GTGCAGTGGTCACACGGCACTGTTGAAACATCCACATCTTCAGTCACTAAGTTTACTGTGCAGTTCCAACAGTGATAGTTGATGTACTCAAGAAATACTACACTAGCGTAAGGCCTTTCTACCGTCAAGGTATCATTAACTTGCAATTCGCGATCAACTATCATGTGACGACCTTTCTCTGGACTGAAAGCTACCTTCAGAGCACTAGACACAGTTGGAAATTTAGGATTTTTACCATGTGCAAGTTCTGTATCATTGATTATTGCTGTTAAGCCTTCTCCCACTTTCTGATTACTGCCGTTAAGCTCCGTTTGCCGATCTTCTTTTGCTGAACTTCCATTCTCTTTGTCTTTTACGGAATCGCCAATCTTGTTACGCAGATTTTTCAGGTCTTTAACCAAATCAGCTTTCTTGTTTTCGGCTAAATCAGCGTATCCTGACATTTCTAAAGCCGAGTCCACTGCCTGAAGAGCATCTGGCAACTTTCTAGTTTTGATATAGCATTCTGCTTTCCGACGATACAGTTTGTATTTTAGATTTTCAGTGTATCCATTTGCAATGGCACGTTCAATGTCTTTCAGACATTTCTGGTAGGCTTTCTTTTCAAACAGTACAGCTGATCGATTTGCATACGCTAAAGCTAAACTGGTGCTATCTGGTGGCCCAGTAGCAAAAACAACACTTTCATCATACAGTTGGAGTGCTTCGTCAAAGTTCTTTTTCTGGTATGCAACATTGCCTTTTTCTCTCAGTACTTTACTGTGCGCTGCAATCTTCTCGTATTGGCCAGGGCATTCCGATAGTCGATCACTGACATATTTGCCAAATAAATCGAACAATTCTTCATCCTTCACCAAATCTTCCACCAAGTTGGTGACAGATGAATGTTGGGAAAACAATTGTTCTTTTTGTTTCAAGGCTTCACCGACCGCTTTTCCAAGATCACCTTGCAGCACAGGACTGTCAATGAATTGGGACCGCTGATGTGGCTGTGAGTTCACCAGGTGTCTATCCATGTTTTCTTATGAATTCAACTAGATCTGAAAAAAAAATATGCATATTATAATCGTTATATACAGCTGGTGTGTACTCACGTAACAAGAAGAAAAGCTGACTATACAGACTGCTATTACATGCTTAGCAGCTCGTTTACATAAATAGTTCATTTCATCTACTTTTGAAATAAAACGTCCATTTTAAGTATTTTACGTGCACGTGCAGCATTTTACAGTTATTTTTAGTATTTGATTCAAGGATTATTATGCAAAAAAAGCTTTAAAAAACTGTGCCTAACTATGTTCTGTTTACATTCATATTGTAATTACGTACTTTTAATTCATTTTTTGATTGTGATAGCCCACAATATGCATAAAGTGAATGCAACTATCATAACGTGCACAGAAATATACTACTCAAGTTGGACTGAACTGAATTGAGTTTATTACCGAGCCAAAATGAAACAAAAACTATTTAGTCACTGGAGAGAGAGCACGTAACATCCAATTAGTTTAGTCGATGGGGAGGGAGCGCCTTGTTTAGGTGTTAGGGGACGGTTATAATACGGACCCGAATTACTTAATTGTTGGGGAGGAAGCCCCTCGATCCCAAAATTGTTTAGTTGTTGGGGAGAGACAGAGTACCTTTCATCTTTGCACCAAAAGTGATTAGTTATTGGGGAGAGTGAACCTTGATCCCAAAATTGTTTAGTCATTAGGTAAGGAGCACTTGACCGCAGAATTGTTTAGTCATTGGGGAGCACTTGACCCCAAAATTGTTTAGTGGTTGGGAAGAGAGAAAGCACGTTTATAATTTTACACTGAAATAGTATAGTCATTGGGTAGGGGTAACTTGACCTCAAAGCCCGTGGGGATAGGGTCACCGTACCCCCCTCGCCCCCCCCAAAAAAAAATTGGTTTGTTGTTGGGGAGGCAGCACCTTGACTCCAAAATTGATTAATCGTTCGGAGAGGCAGCACTTTGAAATCAAAATATTGGTCTCCTTCCGAAGGACTAGCCAACTTTCAGACGAGGTTGTTATCTCCCTATGACTTAACATTTCTGGGTCAATGTGACTCTTCATCAATAGGTATCCGGAGAATACATCGCCAGCAATTCATCGCACGGACAATTCATCACGGAATAACTCATCGCGTGTACAAACACATTGCACGGACAATTCATCGTGTGTTTCATTAACATAAACCTCATTTGCTCGTGGACGTTCTTATTAAATTGTGGATTAAACGGGACGGAAAGCCAATGGGCTCGAAATGGGTTAAATGAATACGGATGCAAACCTACTTACGTTGCCTTTTGGACATATATGTCAGACTACCTGAGTGAGGAATCGAGCCCACGACCTTTGAAATCAAAGGCCGAGGTCCTACCGCTGAGCCATACTGACACAGCCAAAAGGAAACGTCCATAGGCAGCATTTAACACGCACATATATACATGCAACTATACACTTTTCCAACCGCCACTGGAAAGAAGCTTGATTGCGCGCTACACACCAGTGAAGTCGAAAGGAGCTCACAGAAGGCGTGAAATAATGGATTAAACGGAACAGAAAGCCAATGGGGCTAGAAGTGAGCTAAATAAATACGGATGCAAAACTATTTACGTTGCCATTTGGACTTAAGTGTCAGTATGGCTCAGCGGTAGGACCTCGGCCTTTGATTTCAAAGGTCGTGGGTTCGATTCCCCACTCAGGCAGTCTGACATACAAGTCCAAAAGCCAACGTAAATATGTTCTTATTGTAACCATCATCTAACGTGCTCCTTTTTTATTCTTACACAATCCATGGCAATAGGTTTTTGCTTATTTTGTCCTTCATTACAGTTCAGCTTTTAGTTCGTCTAGGTTCTTACAATAAATGTAAGGACCAGTGTTGGTTGTCCAAGCCATTGTTGCTTGACATCTTTGGTTGCAACATGGAAAAGAAACGAAATTTAAATTCCCTAGTTGCGAATTTCAAAACTCTCCCATGCATTTGTCCTAACCCCTACAAACCCCCAACCAACAAAAGGATCATGTTCAGACCACCATACATTCATGTGTAAACGTTCAGTTTCTTCCCAAGTATGCTAACCATAAGCAATAAGTCTACGGAATTTAACATGGGAAAACGTGCTAGTCTAAACAGTATCATAAAAACAACGTTATTAATGCATCATTATCTCTATGAATGGTGGACACTCATCCTTTAACTTTTAGTTTTTTCTGACCCACTGACCCTGACCCTGACCCTGACCCTGACCCACTCTTCCCCGTACATTTTCCGCAATATGAAAAACGCAAATCGTTTCTGCTAAATCTTGAAAAAGGAGGAGGAGGAGGGGTGCAGTACTTTATGTATTTCAACTACCCATTCAACACTAATCGATAACTGGGAAACAACCACGGGCAAAACAAAATCCCGAGCGAAGCATGCTACGACTGCTAGTATTCAATAAAACATCCTTGGGAGGCGTCATTTTTAGTTCATTGCACATGCTTTTAATTTTTTTAAACTTGACAGTTCATAATACGTTTTAATTGATATTATTCAATAAACTAATCTTTATTCAATAAAGTAAAACTTCAAACCTTGAAACTTCAAACTTAAAAAATGGTAACTATGGAGCTTAAAAGTCAAAGTGTTTAAACTTGTAGGTTAAAAACCAAAGCATTTAAAAGTGTTGTTCCCGTCTCATTTTTTAATGTGGTGACTGGTGATAGGTCAACAGAATGCGGGAGTAACGTATGCAACATAGTCGACACGTTATTTCCGTTATATTCTGTTATTTTCGGTTTATTTAATCGCAGGAAAAAACTCCTTAATGTCGTCTGCTGGTTCGAACTGGCAACTCTCACATATCACTCAAACGTTGTATTTCTATCAAGAAACAAACTGCAGAGCTGCCGTGACAAACTGTGATGCTACGATGAATTAACATGCTACGAATTTGCACACGCGATGTGTTGTTCAGTATCAATTGACTGCGATGAATTGTTGGCGATGTAATGACATGGAACCTCATCAATAAATGCGGAATTTCAAAAATTGACTATAACCATGGGGTTGGTCATTATTTATGGCTGGGGGGGGGGGGTGCCGGAGGAAATGAAAATGTGACCACCAAATTTCCGAAGACCAACTTCCCCCCTTCCAGATCCTGCAAAAATCCTGAAAATCCTGCAAACCCTGGAAATCCTGAAGACCACCTCCCCCACTCAGGGTCCAAAAATAATGTAACCCTTTTCGCCTACGTATTGAGACTTTCTGCAGATAATTCCTGTAGCCAGGATTAGTGCTGAGACATATTAAGTAAGTAGCTCTCCACGCCGACAGTTACCATTAGTTGTAAGGAAACGTGCCTAGTTTTTTACGAAAAGACATGTTGGGTGAAAACTGTTCTATAAAATGTTCCTTACAGCCATCTCTTGTCGAGATTCATACAATAAGTAAGATGAAAACACTGTTTGCTTGTACGCCCACACCTGAACGACAGAAGATACCAAGAAACCAGGTGCAAAGGCTGCAAAGGCTTCAAAGCTCTTTGTAAAAACTATACCATCATTGATAATAATAGCTTGAAAACCTTGTAAACACTCACAGCACTAGGGGTCGGGGGGGGGGGGGTTACTCCCCAGAATCCGAGACGTTTTTAGACATTTCGACTGCTGAAAGTGCCATTTTTGGGGTCCGAAAATGACTTTTTCTTCTAGTTGCTCGGTGTGTTTTTGATGCCCCCCTCTTACCAGAACCTGAAAAGTTTATGATGCTCCCCTCAAGAGGCTCCGCCTTCCCCCTCGGCAATAAATAATTCCCCGTCCCTAACCTCTTCATTTGTTAGGGAGAGAGCACCTTGACAAAGAATTGCTAAGTTGCTGGGGCGGGAGCACCTCGACCCCAATATTATTAGCTGTTGGTAGAAGGAGCACCTTGGGCCCAAACTTGTTTAACTGCTGGGAAGGGAGCACCTAAAATTGTGTAGTCATTGGGAATGGAGCAACTTGAAACCAAAATTGTAGAGCCCTTGGGTTGGTGGAACTTTACCTCAAAATTATTTATTGTTGGGGAGGAAGCACCTTGACACCGAAACACTGGTCGCATAACAAAGTGGTCCCCTGCTCAAAGTGCCCACTGAAGAATTTTGGTATCATAGTGCTCCTATCCAATGACAAGTAATATTTGGGTGAAAATGCTCCCTCTCCGATTAAATAATTATGACATCAAGGCGCTACTTCCCCTCCACCTAAAAACTTTTGGGTCAGGTTGCAACCTCTGCATAAAATCAACGATTTTGTTGTAAAGGTACTGCTGCTCTCCCCAATGACTAAACAATTTTGGAGTCAAAAGCGTTCCCTCTCCGATGACTAAACAATTTTGGGATCAAGTTACTCCTTCCCCAGTAAAAAAATAACTGTTGGATCAAAATTTCCCACCCTCAACAACTAAACAATTTTTTACAAAGATGCTCTCGTTCTTTTTCCCCAACAACTAAACAATTTTGGTGTTAAAGTACCCATTGCCCAATGACTAAACAATTTTGGAGTCAAAAGCCTTGCGCTCAAACAATTAGACAACTTCGGGGACAAGGTGCTCCCACCTCAATGACAAAACAATTCTGGTTGCAAGTGGCTCTGTGTTCCGACAACTAAACTATTTTGGAGTCAAGATTCTGACTCCTCAACAACTAAATAATTTGTGGTTCAAAGTTCCCCCATACAATGACAAAAACAATTTGTGGATAAAGCATTCCCGGTCCGATTAAGGTGCACCAACACCCAAAAACGTTTGGGTCAGTGTGCAGCCTCCACATCAAATAAACAATTTGGTGTACAGGTATTGGCTCTCTCTCCAATGACTAAACAGTTTGGGGTCATAGTGCTCTTCCCCATGACTAAACAATTTTGGCATCCAGGTGCTCTACCCAATGGCTAAATAATTGTGGGAGTCAAGGTCTCCCTGTCCTCAACAACTTAACTATGAAACAGGCTTTGGGCCTATTACAGGCGGAGCGGATTGAAATATCAAGCCTTTTGGAGGTTGCATGGCTGGTTTGATTTGTGAGTTTACCAAATTTTCTTTACCTCAATCAACAAGAAGTTGTTGGTCCAGCATTTGTTGGGAGGCTGTGAGGTATTTCACGGGAATTCCCTGGCTGGTTCGATTTGTGTAGCTAAAAATGAATTGTATACCAAATTTCATGCTTTTAGCTCGATTTGCATGAATTTGTTAGTAAGGCTCAGGGAGTTGGCAAAGGAGGGGGGGGGGGCACTGGGGCCTTTGGGGGAATTTTTGGGTGGGGGTTCCATGACTGATTTGATTTGTGCTGCTAAGAATGAATTGTGTACCAAATTTCATGCTTTTATCTCGATTTTCATGAATTTGTAGGTAAGCCTCAAGGAGAAGGCAGAGGGGGCCATTGGGGCCCTTGGTGGGTATTTCATGGGGGGTCCATGTCTGATTTGATTTGTGCTGCTAAGAATTACGTGTGCACAAAATTTCATTCTTTTATATGAATCTGCAAGAATTTGTTGGTCAAGCCTGAGGGGGGAAATTGGGAGTGGTGCTGTGGGCCCTTTGGGGTCTTTCGTGGGGATTTCCATAACTGGTTCGATTTCATGGGGGTTCCGTGTCTGATTTGATTTCTGCTGCTAAGAATGACTTGTGTACCAAATATAATGTTTTTAGCTCGATCTGCAAGAATTTGTTGGTCAAGCCTCAGGGAGGCCATGGGGGTTGTGATGGGACCCTTGGGTGTCTTTCAAGGGGAGTTCCATGACTAGTTCGATTTGTACTGCTAAGAATGACTTGTGTTCCAAATTTCATGCTTCTAGCTCGATTTGCATGAATTTGTTGGTAAGGCTCAGGGAGAAGGAAGAGTGGAGGGGGGCATTGGGCCCTTGGTTGGTATTTCAGGGGGAGGGAGGTTCCATAACTGATTTGATTTGTGCTGCTAAGAATCTTGTGCACAAAATTTCATGCTTTTAGCTGAATCTGCAAGAATTTGTTGGTCAAGCCTGAGGGGAAATTGGGGAGTGGTGCTGCGGGCCCTTCGGGGTCTTTCGTGGGGAGTTTAGTCCACTTGCTGAGGGTGGTTCTGTGACCATTTCAATGTATGGAGAATCACTCAAGTGGATCATGTAGGTAACCTGTCCAATATCAAAATGCACCAGGGTGATAACCTCTCCACGTGGGCGTTTGGCCGCCATATTGGAAAATGGCCGCCAAAAAAAGGATTTTTCCAAATAACGCCGTAAATACAAATATTTTAAAAAGACAATGTGAAGCAAAGTTGTAGAAAAAGTAATTTTCAACAACTTCCCAAAAATGACGTTTCTTGAAAAAATGAATAGTATAGACACTACAGCTGTTTTTAAAGTATAATATAGATTTTTGCTGTATTACATGCATTTTCACCACTTTTACGTTACTAGGACATCTTCAAACGACTATAGCTCGGCCCCTATTTAAGTTACCTTAATTCTTTTGACCTTGATGAAAAGAACACATTTCGTCTTTTCCATCTAGCCTAGTTGTAGCGAGCTAAGTTAATTAGACAGATAACAGAAGTACTTTGAAGTAGATAAACATAAATACTGAACAGGTTAACTAACGCCCCACTTTCTTGATTGTATTTCTAAGCGGTTATAGAAACAGCTTTCCTTACATAATTTATTGCAAAACTTTATTATCTTAATATATAGGATATATAATAATATATAATTATATTAATAATAATAATATATAATTGAAAATAACGAAATATTGTTATGAATTATTACATAATAATAATTCGCAATTTTTTTTTATTCTCACATGTGAAACTGACAAGATCATCAATTGAATCCTATTAATCTAAAAAGATCTTCCCAGCAAGGAGACATTGTTGATTCATGTATTATATGTCAGCAAAATACCGGCGAAACTGTGACGTCAACAAAAAACAGCTGCCAGCGCATCAGGGACGCTGCAGAACTTCGCGAAGATCATGTTCTTGCTCTATTAAAAAAACCATTACAGGTGATCTCTTCTTTTATCAATGTGAACAATAATTGTTATAAATTATATACTCATAAATTACAGCTTGAGAAGCTTTCCAGCTCAAACCGAAGTAAGATCGAAGACTATGTCAGTCTAGAAGATGCTGGAAGCAGTACTAGCTACACACCCTGCTCTACGTGATCAGGTGTGCCTGCTTGGACTCTCCCGAGTCAAAAAGAGCCGAATAGGTAAAAAAATATGTGTTATGTGCGGATAAATGGAGTCCTCTGGCTAACGTGAGAAGTACAGAATTTGTGAGGAAGGGAGCGCATCTAAACCTTTAATGGCAGCCAAGAATTCTCAGGACAAAGCCTACACAAGAATTGCTGATCTGACAAATGTGAAAAGTGTATTTGCAGCTGACCTATATTGTCATGTAGGGATGTAGGGTGTGTTAGCAGTTACTTTATTCGATATAATCGACAAGTAATCCGAATTGAAACAAAATAATTACTGAAGTCTTTGAGGAAATGAAACCTCAATTAAAGAGCGGCGTCGCCTTTGTTTTATCAGATGTTACAGAGAAAATTAACGAGGATGAAAAAGTTAAACTTAAAGCTGTTAAATTCCAACTAGAAAAGATATTTGGTGAAGAGATTAAATTTTCTAGTCCAGTTGAAGCCAATAAGTCTAAAGTGGTATTTGATTCTTCTGTATCGGTTGAAGATGTTACTGAGAAACTTATATCAACAGACATCATAAAGGAATGTTCAGTTATTGAGAAAAACATTTTTGGAAGTTGATTTTGATCTGGATGAGAGATTCTGTGATAATCAATACTTGCAGTCAGCTTGGGAGGCAACGGAAATACCAAAACTTATTTTTACGTTCTTTTCACGACGTTTTAACATCCCAACCCTCCAGATATAGTCAACACAAACATTAAACATTGGAAACGATGCTTCTGGAGGAAATGTTTTTAAAAAGTCAAAATACCACCTAAAGATATGCAGCTTCTTCCAAATCTGTCAGAACAGCAATTCTTGTGTAGACTTCGTCCTGAGAGTTCTTGGCTGCCATTAAAAGTTTTGATGCGCTGCCCTCACAAATTCTGTACTTCTCACGTTAGCCAGAGGACTCCATTTGTCCGCACATAACACATATTTTTTACCTATTTGGCTCTTTTTGACTCGGGAGAGTCCAAGCAGGCATACCAGATCGCGATAGAGCAGGGTGTGTAGCTAGTACTACTTCCAGCATCTTCTAGACTGACATAGTCTTCAATCTTACTTCGTTTTGTGCTGGAAATCTTCTCAAGCTGTGCTTTATGAGTATATAATTTATAACAATTATTGTTCATATGATAAAAGAAGAGGTCACCTGGAATGGTTTTTTTTTAATAACGCAAGAACATGATATTCACGAAGTTCTGCAGCGTCCCTGATGCGCTGGCAGCCGGTTTTTGTTGACGTCACACTTTCGCCGGTATTTTGCTGACATATAATACATGAATCAACAATATCTCCTTGCTGGGAAGATCTTTTTAGATTAATAGGATTCAATTGATGATCTTGTCAGTTTCACATGTGAGAATAAAAAAAAAATTCAGAATTATTATTATGTAATAAATCATAACATTCCGTTATTTTCAACTATATATTATTATTATTAATATAATTATATATTATTATATATCCTATATATTAACATAATAAAGTTTTGCAATAAATTATGTAAGGAAAGCTGTTTCTATAACCGCTTCTATAATACAATCAACAAAGTGGAGCGATAGTTAACCTGTCCAGTATTAATGTTTATCTACTTCAAAGTACTTCTGTTATCTGTCTAATTAACTTAGCTCGCTACAACTAGGCTAGATGGAAAAGACGAAATGTGTTCTTTTCATCAAGGTCAAAAGAATTAAGGTAACTTAAATAGGGGCCGAGCTATAGTCGTTTGAAGATGTCCTAGTAACGTAAAAGTGGTGAAAATGCATGTAATACAACAAAAATCTATATTATACTTTAAAAACAGCTGTAGTGTCTATACTATTTATTTTTTCAGGAAAAGTAATTCTTGGGAAGTCGTTTAAAATTACCTTTTCTACAACTTTGCTTCACATTGTCCTTTTAAAATATTTCTATTTACAGGGTTATTTGGAAAAATCAGTTTTTTGGCGGCCATTTTCCAATATGGCGGCCAAATGCCCACGTGGACAGGTTATCACCCTGGTGCATTTTGATATTGGACAGGTTACCTACATGATCCACTTGAGTGATTTTCCATACATTGAAATGGTCACAGAACCACCCGCAGCAACTAGATTAGTTCCATGACTGGTTCGATTTTTATTGCTAAGAATAACTTTTGTACCAAATTTCATGCTTTGAGCTCGATTTGCAAGAATTTGTTCATCAAGCCTTAGGGAGGGGCACAGGGGAGATATTTCATGGGGGTTCCGTGGCTGATTCGATTTCTGCTTCTAAGAATGACTTGTGTACCAAATGTCATGTATTTAGCTCGATCAGCAAGAATTTGTTGGTCGACCCTCGGGGGGGGGGGGGGGCGGGGGGGGGTGCTGGGTACCCTTGGGTGTCTTTCTAGGGGAGTGCCATGACTGGGTTCGATTTGTACTGCTAAGAATGACTTGTGTACCAAATCTCATGCTTTTAGCTGAATTTGCAAGAATTCGTTGATCAAGCCTTTGTTGGAACATGGGGGCACTGGGTGCCCTTGGAGGGTACTTCATGGGGGTTCCATGGCTGGTTAGATTTCTAGTACTAAGAATAACTTGCGTACAAAATTTCATTCTTTTAGCTCGATTTGCAAGAATTTGTTGGTAAGCCTAGGGAGACATGTGGGTGGGCACTGGAAGCCCATGGCTGTCTTTCAAGGGGAGATCCACGACTGCTTCGATTTGTACTGTTAAGAATGACTTACGTACCAAATTTCATGCTTTTAGCTCGATATGGAATAAATTGTTGGTCAAGCCACTGGGTGGAAACATGGGGCAGACTCTGTAGGCCTTTGGAGGGTATTTCATGGGTGATCCATGTCTAGTTATATTTGTACTACTAAGAATGACTTGCGTGCCAAATTTCGTGATTTAAGCTCGATGTGCATGATTTGGTTGCTTACCAATTGTACTTACTATTCATGGTTCTAATATTCTTAATTTACAATGGTGATTGGTGAGTGTTAGAAATCAGTTCCAAACTCTGTAATTTCTTCCATAATAATTGGACGATTTACAGTAAATTCAAGCTTAGCAATACTTTTGGTGGTTTCAAGCTATGTACCAAATTTCATTGCAATCCGACCATTCGTTTGGGCTCCACCCAGATTACAAATTAGTGCAATCGACCATCCAATATTCGCAATTTGGTGACCGTTATAGGCTACACTACGCTCGCTCCACTCCGCCAACAATTTTGGGCTAAAGGTGCTCCTTCCCCAACGACTAAACAATTTTGGGGTCAAGGTGCTCGCTCCCCAATGTAACAAGTGTTGGGTCAAAGTGCTCCCTCTCCAATTACTAAACAGTTTCAGTGTCAAGATACTTCCTTTCACAATGACTGAACCATTTTTGGATCAAGGTCCTCCCTCTCCCAATGACTAAACAATTGTTGAGTCAATATTCTCCCTCCCTAATGACTAAACAATTTTGGGGACAGGATGCTCACTCCCCAATGACTATACAATTAGAGTGTGAAGATGCTCCCATTTCCCATGACTCCCCATTTTGGGTTCAGAGTTCTTCTGCCAACGATTAAATAATGTTTTGGTCAAGATGCTCCTTCCTTAACAAACAAAAATGGGTCGAGGTGCTTCTTCCCTCAACTACTAAACAAGTTTGGGGACATGGTGTCTCACCCGAACAACACAACAATTTTCGTACCCAGGTGCTAACCCCCCAAAACTAACTTAGGTGTTATGATTTTTGTGAATTCTTTTACTTGTTATTGGGGACAGAGGCAGTACCTTTGCACCAAAATTGTTTATTTGGTGTGGAGGGTGCAACCTGACCCCAAAGTTTTAGGTGTTGGGAAAGTAGCACCATGATGTCAAAATTATTTAATTGGAAAGCGAGCATTTTCAGTAGTAATATCACAAGAGCGTAGTTTTTTATCGATAAATTTTCTCAATCACGATTTGCATTCCGAAGCTGAAAAAATACCGAGCGCTTGCGCGAGGTGTTTTTATCAGCTTGGGAATGTAACGAGTGGTTGAGAAAATGTATCGATACTTAAAACTACGCTCGAGTTGTATTTAAAACGAGAATATACCGTCTCCTTTAAACATCACTTCAACTTGCATAATATGGCAGTGACTTGTCGCTTGAATTTACATTTCCCGTGTGCACGGAATGATGAAAGTGTACAAATTGTTGCCAAATTCACTTACTGGTTCATTTAGTGTTTATAGGATTAGTATTTTCTACCGCCGCCTTCATAAATAAAGCAGTTTTGTTTCCCCAACGATCCAAAACCGAAAGTAACTTTCATGATAGGACGAAGTAGCTTGTCAGAGCGTTTCAACCAAAGTAAATAAGTATTTTTAATGAACATGTTTTTTATTAGATTTAAAAATATAATATGCTCCGTAACAATACTAAGTTTTACGACGATTATTAATTTATTTTGTACTATTTCCGGTTAATTCAAGTACCGCGTAATAGTTACGTACTGGGGTTTGCCTTTACCGCCGCTACGCTTCGCATAGTAGCGGCGATAGGCCTAACCTACTAAGAGCGGCCTCGCACACTTGGGCTGCCCATCTTCTGTCACCATGGTAACCTTACGATTAAACTTACATCGCCTGGAGCTCAAATAATGTGTCATTTGTTTATCAGACACGTGGTATACGTTTAGAAATTGGTTTAGGCCTACCAAATGCAGTTCTTTCAAACGTTCGTTATACTGTGGAAAATAGGATTCAGGCGAGTCGATCGTACAAACCAAGATACCGTGTGGTCGTTTAATCAATGTTAAGTAGGCGTGATTGGTTGGTGGCTACCGTTTATTGGCTTCCCATTGGTTAATTGTTGTTATAAAATTATGAAGGTATATTCTCACCCAAAAATTGCTCGTCATCGGGTATAGGGAGCACTTTGACACCAAAATTCTTTAGTCATTGGATAGGGGCACTTTGAGCCTAAAATTATTTAGTCATTGGGAGGCAGAATCTTGACTCCAAAGTAGTTTATTCATTGAGGAAGCCCCTTGACACCAATACTGTTTAGTCATAGAGAGGGAGCACCTTGACCCCAAAATTCTTTAATGATTGAGGAGGGTGCACCTTGACCCCAAAATTATTTAATTGTTGGGGAGGAAGGCCCTTGACCTCAAAATATTTTAGATTAAGGAGGGAGCACTTTGATCCCAAAATTATTTAGTTGTTGTGGCGAGAGAGAGACAGAGCACCTTTGCGTAAAATTGTTAGCGCAGTGGTTAGAGCGCCCGGGTAGTAAGACGGAAGTCCTCGGTTCGAGTCCCAGTCGCGGCAGTTTTCTTTTCGTTCTTTATCAGACTAGTGGATTGTGTATCCTTACTAGGCCAGTCGTTAATGCAGACTGCTTGCTTCGTTTAAAATTGTTTAGTTGTTGGGAAGGGGAACCTTGATCCAAAAATTGTTTCGTCTGGGGAGGAGCACCTTGATCCCAAATTGTTTACTCGTTGGGGAGGGAGCACTTTGACCCCAAAATTGTTTGGTCACTGAGAGAGATGGAGAGACCACGTGTGCAACAAAATTATTTAGTTGATGGTGGAGGGGCACCTTGACCCCATCATTTAGTAGATAGGGATGGGAGCACCTTGGCCATAAAATTGTTTAGTTGTTGAGGATGGAGTACCTTAACTCTAAACCTATTACTCATAGAGATAGAGAGAGAGATATCACCTTTGCCCCAAAACTGTTTTGTTGTTGGGTAGGGGAAACTTGACTCCGATATTTGTTTAGTCATAGGGGGAGGAGCACTTTGACCCCTAAATTGCTTTATTAAGTGACGGGCACCTTGCACCCAAAATTATTTCATTGTTTGAGGGAGTCCCATGACCCTAAATTGTTTATTCATTGCAGAGAGAGCACTTTTTCCCAAAAATATTTTTGTCATTGGGGAGAGATGGAGCAGCTTTACACCAAGTTGTTGGGGAAGGAGCACCATGACACCGAAGAATTTAATCATTACAAATGGAACACTTTGACCCATAAATACTGGGCACCTTGACACCGAAATTGTTTTTGCTTTGTAGAGAGAAAACTTTACCCCCCAAAATATTTTAGTCATTGGGGAGAGACAGAGCACCTTGACCCCAGCATTTTTTGTTTTTGGAGAAGGAACACCTTGACACCATAATTATTTAATCATTACAGAGGGAAGTACGCTTTGACTCAAAAAATTACTTCGCTTTTGAAGAGGAAGCATCTTGGCCCCAAAATTGTTTAGTCATTGGAGAGGGGGAAACTTTACCCCAATCTTGTTTACATGCTGAGGAAGGAGCACCTTGGTCCCAAAATTGTTTACCACTGGGGGTAAG
Organism: Lithobius niger; assembly: GCA_023313725.1. Classification (NCBI taxonomy): domain Eukaryota; kingdom Metazoa; phylum Arthropoda; class Chilopoda; order Lithobiomorpha; family Lithobiidae; genus Lithobius; species Lithobius niger. The sequence continues at coordinate 74,311 of JAHWFP010203548.1, forward strand.
CACTCTGACCCCAGAATTGTTTAGTTATTGACAAGAAAATTGTTTAGACGTGGGGAGAGGTGGTATCTTTGCCAGAAAATTGTTTAATCATTGGGGAAAGACAACTGTGACCAGAACATTACTTAGTCGTTGGGGAGGAAGAGGGGGGGGGGGGGGTAGGCACGACAAGAAATTCGGGGAATGGGAACCTTGACCTTAAAATCATTGAGGAAGAGGGAACCACGCTGCAAAATTGTTTAGTTATTGTATTGGAGGAAGAGCCCACTGATGCGCAACTCTTAAGTTGTTAGGGAGAAGAATCTGGCACTAAAAGTTGTTTAGTAATTGAGACGGCTTCCAGTGTTTTGCCCTTGTACTGCTTTTGTGAAAAGAATAATTGTATAGTCTGTTCCACATTATGTTTGCAGGAAACTGACTGTATGACGCCACGTTTCCTTGCACTATGAGGGCAAAATCATGTCGTAATCATACTTGTAGACTCTACGCAGTTACTGTTAGGGTCTACGAGTGGAATATTCGCATGTTTTTGCATTCGTAGTGCAAGGAAACGTGGCGTCATACAGTCAGTTTTCTGCAAACATAATGTGGAACAGACTGTAGCATGGTCACACAGCACTGAATGAACAGCATTTACAATATTTATGCAGCTTTTACACCGTGTTTCATCGGAAGCAAGTACCACGAATTTCTGTTACTTTACCTTCTATTTTATGTTACCATTTAAATTATCATTTCAATTATCACTAACGTTACGTGTTTATCGACATGTTTCAGAATCGTTCAGACTTCAAATATACATTGCTACCACAAAAGTAACGAGTCTGAGTATGGCAAGCTGTAAGGCCGGGTTTACGCAACCACTCGCTTTTACATTCTCGCAGCTAGAAGCTAGAAATCATCGGAAATTCCAACATGGCGGCGGTTTTATGTCAGCCGCTTCGCAACAAAAACAACAAATAACGTGAGTTCAGAAGCGTTTGGGAAAATTGTTTTGTTATGAGGAATTCTTTATATTATTGGCACGGATTATAAGACTGCAAGTATTTACTCAAACGGTGTCGGATTTAGCTAATCCATTTAGCATTGTTACCATGGCAATGTCACCTTTGCCATCGCGATTGAGTTCTAGCTGCGAGAATGCAAACGCGAGTCGTTGCGTAAACCCGCCCTAACTCTTTTAAAGCTATGACAGAGTTATACTCTTAAAAGCAAAACCCCGCCTGTCGTATAACTTTCTGCCTGCCGTATAACAGCCAAGCGCCAATCGCATCCGCACATATTAACATCGCCAAGGTCAACTGAGATAGTAGCTGCGTTCCTCGCAGCGAAGAACGCAGCTACTGTCTCAGTTACAAACCGGAATGATTCTCGTATTTTAACATCACAATAGTTTTCTAGGCTAGTGTCTTATAATTTTGCTTCGGCGATCTATTGGAATAATTAATTTTAATTTTTTCCGCATTAGTCTTTTATATTTTTGATCTCATGGTAATAATTAGCGAATTAGTACATGCACACACATTGGTGAAACGTCATGGTTATTGTAGGCGTGCAAAGCATCATATACTGCTGGACGCAGTAAATAAAATTCCAGAATATTCAACAGAAAATCTCCTAGACACTATATTTTAAAACGGATTTTTAGCTAGGGATTGACTAACGGTAAGTAAATAGACCTTTGGGGCCGTACTTGATGTGGAGGATCGAGAAAAATTTCGCTTGGAGGGATGCCCTTTTAGTTTCTTTACATCTTATATTTTTTGACCAGTCAACGACTTGGTAGGACTGTCATTAGGTTGAATAAACAGTCAGATTCAACTTACTACACAGTCACTCACAATTATTATAAATACTCTCTTAAGATAATTGGCCCATAAACTTTCTCAACACTAAAGCTTATATCTTCGACTTTGGACATTAGGATCAGGATCAATTCAACACCACATGCTAGTCTAAACACTAGTAACACGGTAGGAAAAATGTTTTCCTTTCCAGCTAACATGTCTAAAAGAAATTATGGTACCAAATCTTTCCCATAAAAAAACACAAATAGATTTTTTTTTTAAATCGGAATACTTTATTTTTTTTTGCTAAGGTTATCTCTGGCCGAAAAGGGACAATTTTGCTGGGACATTCCTAGTATATTTTACATGCACCAATCAACACAGGCACCAGCACATATTCCAGGGCTGTGTCCATGAAACCTTACGTCATCTTTTCAGCCATAATCTAGAACTTTATCAGACGTCTGCATTATTAATACCGTAAACGATTGAGGTATCATTACAGCAGCAGCAATGCCAACTGAGAAATAGCTCGTAAGCAGCCTCTTCTGCAATCTAGGTAAAGGAAGCCACTGGCATGCTGTCTGGTTTGCCGACGGGTGCATGCCGTCTTTAGATGGGTTATTAGCTAGTTTTAGAAAATGAAATAAATCTAGCAAGGCAAGGGAAACTTTTAGGTTGTAGGGCGTAGAAAATATCCATAATAGTCTAGACTAGACCCCCATAGCTGCTCTGAAGAGGCTTGGCAGTCTCTCTTACTACCCTGAATGGCATGGACTTTACCAGGTTGCCCATTCCAATCACTATCATATTAGTTTCTTCAAGCAGCTCGGATGACCGCTATCACTGCTCAGCTACGAGGCCTAGGGTGACTGGGAATGCAGGACAACTGCTCCTTAGTCAGAGATAGTAGAGACGTATGATTAAGATTTCATTTGTAAATTTTTTTAAGAACACATTTTTCTATAATTTCGTTGACCCTTTATTAAAAAAAAATATTCCGCCGACATTTCCAGTCCATTTTCCGATTTTAAAGCATTCAAGGAATTGTACGAAAACTTAAGTTTCAAACTGCATTATTTCAGAACACGACTAAAACGAGTTGTATCTCGGCCCCTTGCGGTGGTCGGATGTTTCGTCGTTCGCATCCCCTGTTTGACCTATTCCTTTACTAGAATTCTTTGTCCTTCTAAAGCATCTAGGTGGCATCGTGGCTGAGTGGTGAGAGAGCTCTGCCTGGTTGCTGGAGGTTTGCGGATCTGGTCGAACCCCTGGAAAGGGGACCTTGGCAAAGTCCCCACCAGGATTGCCGGCCAGGATAGCATGAGTCGCTACCATGCTCCTTCATCAGCTATGGGAATTTATTTTGGCCAACTCTGGACAATCTTTCGGGCCCTACGTTGATCGGAGGTTTCCCGATCACCGGGTTTGCGTCTCCCTTTACCAGATTCTTTCTTCTCTCAAACAAGGCTGGTAATGTTCAAAATTGAGCCGGTTCAGCCAAATAAGCATTAAATTGCTTCGGTTGACTTAAGGCTCAAAGAAATTAATAAAAAAAAAAAATCCAGTAAGGTTCAAAACTGAGCTGGTTTATCTTTACGAGTATTTGTTTTCTTCGAATGGCAAAGGGGCCAAAAAATGTATAAAACGAATATTGGTAACTATAAATTTGCAGCTTGTTAACGTTTCGTATTTATTTTGCTTGAGATATTAAACAATAAGCTTGATAGTTATGAAATACAACAAAATTTACTGCAAACAGTTTAGTAGCCTATTGAATTCATTGGGTGGGGTCGGGGGCGGGGGGGGGGGTGACCACCTGCATCCACGCCAGTAATTCCTAGGTCTGGCCGATTCAGCTACAACGTGCACGAATTTACGGCTTTAAATTGGAAAAGATAAAACCACAACCTATTTAAAACTCAATGCTACGAACCAAGAACAATAGAATTGTTACGAATTTTTCTAACTTTTCCAGGCTTCATACGGATCTTTGTTGTATTTTATACTATACAGCAATCTTCAAACAATGAAACATACCTGTAAGTTAGATTCACTGTGCTGAAGATCGACGAATCAATTCATGATCCCAAAGGAACTCTTGCGAGAGAGACTGTCACGCG